>OMKZ01022971.1:63174-84890 GCA_900302535.1 Neoniphon sammara | reverse complement strand
AGCAGACAGTCTCTTACCAGGATAAATGCTGGCTGAGAGGTTGGCTGGACTGATAGGTGCAGGCTGACAAGATGTGAAGGAGATGCACTTGTTCTGTCACCACCTCTCAAGTTGATGCTTCTACATATTTTTCCATATTTTTATCAACACTTTTGGTATCATTATCATTCTTCTTCTGCATTTTCTTCTTCTTCTTCTGCTTCTTCTTCTTCTTCTTCTTCTTCCGCTTCTTCTTCTTCTTCTTCTTCTGCTTATTGTCACTATCGAAAGGATTTTTTCTATATACAACAAACTAATAAAGCAGCGTAGAAATGAAATGCAAAAAAAGTGAAATGCAAAAATAAAATAAAACAAAATAAAGCATAACACATACTAGCCAAAACAACAAAACAAAGACTTCAATTAAGGATTTAATGGTTAAAGTTTTGAAGAGTAATGGCTATCATTAGATCACTTCCACTTCACTTCCAAATTGACAAGTTATCTATATGCAAAGCAATAAAACATTTTGATCTTTTTGCTTTATAGCAAAATACTAATTCTAAGCCCAAAGCACCTTTGGAATGAGCTTTTTATGTGTTTTTTTTCTATGTAATTTCATTTTGTTTATTTTGCACTTTATTACTTTTGATTATAATACTTTGCATCCTTTTTAATTTGTGATATATGCAGTGTTATTCTCATTACTTAAACTGTCAGCTTATTTGCATACTTGATTCTTGCATTTCAGTAAAAAATAAATAAATGAATAAATAAATTTCATTAGCTCCTGTGCACAAGCCTAGATGCAACAACAAAACCTTTGGATTTAATTTATCACTTGCCAGAGGTCTGTGTTAATGTCAGGTTCAGCCAGAGGAAGAATCCAAGATCTGCACTGATTTCAGGACACTCTGTGGCCTGTGTTTTGGCTCGGTCTGGCATTTTGGCATTTTCAGACCACCAGCCTTCAGAATGTCTATGACTAATACACTGCATTTAAATTTTTCATAAAATAAACTGTCACTATCACTAAAATGTTTTGTCTGCTTTCCACCCATTGAATGTTGGGATAGAGTCTAGCCCTCTGTGACTATAAAAAGGAACACACAGAGGAAAATGAATGAATGAATGAATGAATGAATGAATGAATGAATGACTGAAGAAACAAACGAAGTAGTGAAGCTCAGTTCATGCTGTGAAAATAAACTGTCTCTTAACGTCAGTCCTGTTCACTGAGATGGCATTTGAATGTCACGCCCACACATCAGGTATGATATTTTTCATGACCAAATTTTCATTCATCCTTTTTCCATCCAGTGGGTTAGACCATTTCATCTATTAAACCAAACAATAATAAATAAGAAACAAAAACAGGAAATGAAATGTATAGGGTTAGGGTTACTGACCCACACACAACCCATATGACCCCTTCTTCCTACTATATCAAATCTGAATATCCTGGTAATCCCATGAATGCCCTTTGATCACGACATGGTTTCTTCTAGATATCTGTCACGCCTGCATCTGCCAGGTACTCAGAAGCAGCACGACAAATCATATAACACAAATTAGTTCACTTATTCCTGAGAGAATATCACCTTAATAGTCTTTTAAACTTGTGCACCTCTCTTTGATACCGGGTGGTAATTGCCTTGCTGGATGCTTTCCTTTGGTTGAATGCCATATTTCAATGACTCTATCAAAACAAAGCAGCCATCATCATAGCGGCTGATAGTTTTGCACACCTGAATAACTCCTCTGGTGTAGCAGCATCACCCGAAGGAGGCACGCTCCAGTGACTGACAGATTGCCGGGCTGTGATTCATGAAACAAGATCGGCGGCAGGGGGGCTCGGGCAGTGGAGAGAGAGAGAGAGAGAGAGAGCGCCTGAGTCGGAGGGTGAGAGAGAGTGAGTATCTGTCACAGGGCTCGTCCTGTCATCCCTGATTACTCCCTTTCATGGTTTCCCCTCATTGTTTTTTTTTTTTTTTTGCTTCCCCTCCTCTGTTAAAGGTTGTCATGACAATATTGAACACAGTTTCCATGGAAAAATGCTCAACCTCAGCCCCAGCCAGTTCATCATTGCATTCATTCAGTGTTACCTGTCTTGACTTCTTATCTTGACAGGTGAAATAAAAAAAAGCTTTCAATTATTTATGACTTCATGAGGATGTGAAAGATTTAGAAGGTGGTATAATTGAGGTTATTTTATGTGTTCTAACACTTTTATCTTTATATTCTTACTTTTGTATCCCCAGGTATTTTATGATTATATTTTGGCATTTTATTTCCCCTTAAACTGTTTCCTATTTATTTATTTATTACTAGTAATTGCTTAGCTTTGTAACTTCCATTTTAATCATTGTTTATATTTTATTCTTTATGTGAAGCACTTTGCGGTACATTTTGTATGAGAGGTACTATACAAGACTTTCGTCTTCATCATCATCATCATCTTCTTCTTCTTGTTCTTGTTCTTCTTCTTCTTCTTCTTCTTCTTCCTCTTCCTCTTCTTCTGCTTTAAGCAAACTCTTTCCACTATTCATGAGAGATAAGCCATTTCCATGTTTAATATAAACTATTGGACTGTTGCAGTTCTAAGTGTTAAGAGTTGAGGATAGATAAGTTCATAGTGGGACTCACGATACTGTAAACATTTTGAAGAACTCAGTTTTATAGCAGCTCTGTGTGTTTTCTGGTGCCTCTGTAAAGAAATTCCTTTCCTCTGTTGTTTGCAAGACACGGTTATCTTTATTTGTAAGAACATTAACTTTGAACTCTGGGGATACAACTGAGACTTTCACTTGTTTTGAACTGCTGTGCAATTAAAAGTGAATCCCTTCATTCAAATGTTTTATGTAGAAAGCTTTCATTCCATTTTCATTAATCTGTTTGTGGTGCTGAATGTTTTGTAAGTAAGTAAAGTGCATCAAACACATGGAAAAAGTCACCATCTGACGCAAGGAACGGCAACATTACAAGCTGGCACAAAACTAAAGATGTATTCTTATGTAGCTAAAGAATATTTGATCATCAAAAGAGGAGGATTTTTTTTTAATTGCAAATCCCATTCTAGAAAGCAGGCATGGTGAAGCCATGACGATGCCTGATTAATGAAACCAAATCCAGTGCAGACTGAGTGAGCAGCAGGTCTCTGTCACATTTCAGACAAATCCGAAGGTGTAATTGGTTTTGGCCCTGTCTATCAGTATTCACAGGCTCTCCTCTGTGCAAGCCCTGTTCCGCCAATTCCTCGCCTCTTAAGGACAAATGAAAGGAGGGAGAAAACACAGGGCCAATGTGGTTGCTATGGAGATTCAGCTTTAGGGCGTTGTTGTTGTTTTTTTCCCCCCCTCTCCATCTTTCTTCACTCTGAGTTCAGGCATCATCCCCATTTGGAGATCTAACCTCTGTTAGCCTTTACAGCCTGAGTGGATGTGTAGCCACAGAGCCTCTGCTCTGATCGCTCCGATCTCCAGCAGTTTGGAGACCAGAGGATCCTCCGTCATGTTGGTCCTCAGGCTGAGATCACAACTTAATGGATTTCATCACTTCAGATGACATCAATCAACCTTTGCAAGCCACTCAGGTGCCACAGGGCTCACAGCTATCTATCTATCTATCTATCTATCTATCTATCTATCTATCTATCTATCTATCTATCTATCTATCTATTCTTTTATTTATTTAGCTCTAGTTCATTATTTGAACTGAACTTTCCACTCACAAGCCTATGTCTCAAGTCTCCAGGCGCTCCTCATCTTACTATAAATTACCAGAATTACAAAGTCCATTTGTAGACAACATCAGTGGGGCACCAAATGTTGACTTTTTTTTTGCTCATAACAGTTTAGGCAGAATGCTTTCTGAGGACAACCCTTAAGCGAAAAGCACAACAACAACAACAACAGCAACAACGAAATAAGAAGTGAAAGCGATCCAAGCCTGTGAACGGGGATGGAAATGTGATGATCTGTGAATAGCAAAAGAATTATTTCTCGGTCAATACTCCTGGAGGGAGTTTCCCCCTGACGCAGAAGCATTATGTGTTCAGCAGAAGGCCAATCTCTGTGGGGCCACTAATGGACAACACTCCCTGCTCTCCTCTGGCCCCTTCTGTGTGTTGTCTATTTGTGTGCGTGAGCGAGAGAGAGAGAGAGAGAGAGAGAGAGAGAGAGAGATGGAGACAGGGGGGTAAAAAGTGGGAAAGTAAGTGTATGAGAGTGAAGGAACATTGATATTGCCCTTTGATTCCACAGCTCCATCAGCAATGACCCTGGAGGACAATACACCATGTCAGCTGCCCCTCACCACCACCGCTCCCTTCCCGCAATAATCAGACCACCAACCCTACACTAAGTGAACTCTGCAAACACACAGGAGCCCTTTAATAATAAAAAAAAACTAGAACATTAAGTCAGAAATAGGGGCCAGACTCTTTAAGGTAGATCTCATGAAATGTCATAAAGAGAAATTTGGGGAAGTTCTTAAAGGAGCCGTTAACCCAACAAGTATGAGTTCAAGGTGGATGGATACAGTTTGTAGGTGTTCTTTGGCAGGAAATAGTTCCAAATGGAACTCTTCCCCCTCAAGGGCCGGGGATTGTACCAGGAATCCGTGTTATTGTTTTTGGAAAGGGCTGTTGCTGTTGAATTTTTTACACATTAATTTTTGATGGTTTGAGCTCCACAAACAAATACCCATCCAGTCCCATTGTTTCGAGCTGCTGGGAGACAGGGAAGAACAGGACAGATGCTGTATGGATGGATAGACTGCATTAAGGGTAAGTGGGAAAATACCTTTTTTGTGTGTATTTTCAGTGAACTGTTGCTTTAAGAAACTTCTCACTGTACGTGCAATTCCTGAATAGTTTCTTAGAGATTTTCTCATTTCTTATAAATTTCTTTAATTTTCCTACTCACAAACTTGTCAAAATAGGGCCTGAATTAATTATGGTTACTATCATTGAGGCAAGGAGACTAAATGTAAGTTTGTCAATGCTGTCTATAAAACTTGTTTGATATATTAGACAACAGATGGTTCCATCACTAAATCCATCCAAGTAAGTATATGAAATAAGTATATGAAAATAAGTATAAAAGTATTAAAAGTATTAAAGTATAAGTATAAAAGTATTAAATAAGTATATGAAAATATTTATACACTGGTTGTTGTTTTTGACTAAAGCCTATAAGTACAAGCATATTTTCAGTAGACAAGAGATGTTAGCCTAATGGGCTAAGGAATATAAAGCTTTACAATAATTATTGTGGATGGATGTCGCTGTAATGAAGAGCCAGTTTCCCACTCCTGAGACTCAAAATGTTTGGAAGCCTAAGTGCTAATAATGTTTACTTTATGTAGCCCTGCTTGAGAGACAAGAGACCAAGGACACTCACTGGGACATATGGCAAACAGTTGAGTCAGCCGGTAACAGCTTGTGAGTAATCAACATAGAAAAGTAGATGTGATCTGTAATATTTTTAGTCTTTCTTTTGAATATGGTGCACTTCCATAAAAAGACCATCTGCTTGTCTCCGATTGTAATGAGGACAGACGCTCTCCGCAGATACGGTTGAAATAATTCTTTAAAATCTCAGTGAGTGCACCCGGTCCTTAAATTATTTCATGATTTATTTATTTATTTATTTTTTGTCTTGTTTTGTTGGTTCCATCCAGATGCCAGTCATTGAAAATAATTGGCCACTCGCTGTTTTCAATCAGCTGTCCAGAAGACTCAGGTGCCGAGCAAATACATCTTAATGAGTGACGGGGCTGCGGCCTGCAAGCCAATGAAAAGGCTGGGCAGCACAGACAGCAAAGCTCACTTCATAATAAGCTCATTTGGACTGGACTGAGGGAGGAAAATATGAGAATGTGGGTGATGGAGTTCCACAGTTAAAAAAAAACCAAATCATATAGCTGTGCTTCTAAAGCATTTTTCCACAGCAGAGATTCTTTTCCTGCCACTTAGTAGCTCCCTCACAATAAAATCTACTCCTCTGGCTCTGAACATACCTATGTAATATTAGATATGAGTCTATAAATGTTGTTTTCCTTGAACTAAAAAGAGAGAGAGAAGGAAATCTGGCCAGTTTTAAAATACCTTGAAACATGGGAAGTCACTCCACAAGTGTCAAGACAATTCCACTTGATTCAAGAAAAAACATGCTGCTTTGGGAACAACTGAATTTTCATCTCACTTCACTGGCAGATTTTCCCAAATTTTCCCAAATTTTAAGAACATTATTATATTAAGTCTGCTTGCTCAACTGAAGAAAAAAGGTTTTTTATTTTTTTAAGTGTCTGATTTACGTGTTTGATTTTGCATTTTGTCATCTTCCCTGTGAAATGGGCAGGAGACAACAGTGCAGCAGGAAGCAACAATGTAAAGCAACAATGCCCTGCATATAAAATAAGAATGGCATGTATTGGCATTGCAATCAACCGTGAAGCATGACAAAAATATAATTGGAACCAGCTGTACTCCACCTTCTACCTCTGAAATTTCCTGTTTGTCAGATATTTTTGGTCCGGTGCCTGGTCTGAAATAGGACTGTGTCTTAATAATCAAGCTTCACCAAGTGCCAAGTGACCTGGCTAACTGGAAAAAAAAAAAAAAACTACCCTACTCCTCTGGGCCTTTCTGAGAAGTCGGCCCCTATACTCAGATATCCCAACTCCCCGGTGGATTGTGAACAGAAAATTACAGTAAGAGTTGGAAAATCATGCGCTGTGTTTCCAAGAAACATTTAGATCTGTGGAACTAACTTACAAACATTATAATCAATCAAACTGACATGTAACTAATCGACTCCTGTTGCTCCATTATTTTTGGGTGACATTTTCACTGCAATTGTGTATCTTTGTTTTGCTGCTGGAATCGACTAAACAGCAGGAGAAGTTTAGGAAACTTTGAAGGGAGCGCTGTCTGGACAGCCTCTTGTAAAACTCTTTACTACCATTTAGTAAATTCATGTTACTGGGGATGAAATTCCGCTCAGAAGAGAGGGATGTCTTATGTAAGAGCTTGGCCATTATGTCTGAAGACAGGGGGAAATAACATGGCCATTAGTATGTGCATTTGCCTCTTCACTATGCCCTCTCAAGTCTTTGAAATAGTGGCTCCATTTAGATACATTCCCATGCAATCACTTCCTGACACTTTGAAAGGAAATAATTAAAAAATTGATAAGAGAGGGCTTGTTGAAGGGGCTCGATGTGAACAGCAGGATCTCATGAATATTAATAACCTCTATGGTTTCACTCAAAAACGTTTCTTGCCATACTGTAAAACCTCTCTTAAAACATGACAGACCCTATATTCTCTTTACAGTAATACTACATCGCACTTTCTTCTTACAGTAGATCATTACTCATGCATAACAAAGCCTTTGACCTCTATTTGAAATCAAGGAGGAGTTTAGAGGATGATACCATGTGTTGTTTCATTTTCTTAGATGATTTATTTATGTTTCCTAAGTTTACAGAGTTTACACATTAACACAATGACACATAAACAGTAGAGTATATTAATTCGACAAAAAAAGAAATTATTCATTAATGAATTTACTGTAAAAACAAATTAAATAAATAAAAGGGGGTAGGGGTACTTTTTTTTTTTTTTTTTTTTTTGCAATATGTTATGGTCAGAGTATTGGTGAAGATCAGGTAGGCAGGTGGTAAAAGGGCTGCAAAGGCCAAGAGGTGAGCCAGACATTCATAAATATACTTTTATCAATGCTGGAGGGGAGAGTTTGTTTGTACGGTATATATCTAATGTATCAGGGTTGCCAAATTCTACAAAACTAAAACTCCATAAGGTGTGTCTAATCTGTTCAAGTTGCATGAAATGTAAATATATGCTGTTTCTAACAGCACTCTAATCGAACTGCACTCCCACAGAATGGGTGAATGGGTGTAGTCATCCCTTTTGACTGGGGCTGCACCCATTAAGTGGCTAATGCATTAGTGATGAAGCCCTCCCCAGGTAGGTGGGGAGTCATTAAGGCACCCGTGTTATTTATCAAAGAATTATTACACTGCCTTCAACTCCTCACTTTGCTTCCGCCGCTCTGAATACAATGTGAGACTGTTAGATGTTTGATGTGGCTGTGTTTTCACTAATTGGGCCCCTGTAAAGTAACCTGTTATGATTGCGTGTGGGTGGCTCATCCAACTTCAAGGGGATGAGGAGATTTGGAGTGGATTTAGTAGAGTGGAAAGTGTTTCGGTCTTTGATGTTCCTCTTGTCTCGCTGGCTGACTCACATTCTCTTCCACATTTGTCTCAATAACATGAGACCCTGAAGAGACCAGACATGTAGGTTTACCTGTGAGATATTGGCGTCTCCATATAGGTAATTTAATCATCACCGCACAGGTTATTTCTAGATGCCCTTTCTCCCCCAACCTGCCTGGTGTGAGGAAGCAGACAGTCAGTCAGAGGCAGGAGACAGATTTGGCATAGACCTGAAACCATGGCAACCAACGAGGATCTCTTAGCTGTGGCCACATGAGCGGCTTCAATCAGTGCGCTGATCAATGCAACAAATCAGTGTCCTCATCCACCTGAAAGCCCACATGAGGGAACCACAATACTCTGCAGGACAATCATCTTGCATCTGAAGGTGAGGATGAGGAGGATTAACATGAAGGTAATGGCACTAGTGTATCTCAGAAGAGGAGATCCTGGAGTGGTTGGTGTATTTTGACCCTGGCTATCAGGGCTAATACAAATCAAATAACTAATCTAATTCAAATCAAATAATAGGTTGTAGTCCAAGGATTTATGTCTGCGGATGTTCAGCCAGCTAAATTAACTCAGATAATGAATATCCACCAAGAATGAACTGACTGGCTGAGAAACGGCACAAATAAGCCTCAGTGAAATGGAAAAAAACACATAATGGATTTTTCAGTTTTGTTGGGTTTAACAAACATGAAGCACAAGTATATATATATATAATATGTGTCATCATACAGGTGCAGTATTGGATCTACATATTTACCTTTTTTTATATTTTATGTTTCTCTACTTTTAATTCCAATTCAGTTTAAGTGTATATGGAAAATATACAAATAAAAATAAAATAAACTTGAAACTTGATCTATCAGTGTTTTGCAATTCAACCATAAACCCATTTCCTAATGTACTTCCTCATATTTTTGAAGTGATTCCCTGCTAGGAACAGAGACCATTTTAATCAGAGATACACATCACTGAGGCGGGTGGGGGGTATGTTTCCCTTGAAATTGGTGTCGGCCATCCCGGTCACACCATTAGATAGGGTATTGTATTTCCAATTAAGATGGCCGATTGAGTGAGATCAATATCATAATATTGACCTACAAAAGTCGTGCCAAGCGCTGCTGGAGTGGAATATGAAAGAATGAATTGCTTCCAAATATTTCCAAAGATCTGACTGCTTCCTGCCAATTTTCTCCCCATGCTCATCCAAAGATGCCGTGTAGATATTTCCATCTGCTCGTGAGCCTGGCTTCGCCTTGCTCGGGATGAGTAATCTCTCTCTCTCTCTCTCCCTTTTCCCCCACTTTCTGGCATGCATACCTCCATCATGAATTCATCAGCTGTCAACCAAAGTTGTCAAGTTATCAAAGTTTTTTGACCATGACATGCTGACTGCAATAATGTAGACTTTTGTAACTTCACATTAGTTTGTGATTTAAATCAACAAATCATTGCTTGCATTAGTGATGCAGCCTGTATACTAATTCTTAGCGACCATGTTAAAAAAAAACAACTGCATGCATCCAAAAAAAAGTGATATTCTCATGTTTGACAAGTTAAAATATAGCTTTTTATTTAAAACAATGAGAGCGTTTTTTTGCCTTGTTTGGACAATAAATGGGTTTCAGATCGCCTTTCTCAATACCAAAAAGATTATTAATACAGTCAGATGGCAGTGTTTGTCTTTGGGGTTGTTTGTTTATATTACCACGGATGGATTCTGTGACCTCTGCACCTCCCTCTCTCTTCCTGGTGCTTTTCAAACGTCTTCCTGTTTACCTGTGACCCTTCAAGCAGTCAGATACAAATAGCTTTTATGTGAGGATGAATGGAACAACTTTGTACAGCTGACCCACGTGTGTGTGTGTGTGTATCTCTGTGTATTTGTGCGTGTGTGTACATGTGTGTAATGTATGTGTGTTCACTCGGTGGACAAAGAAAGAAAGACTAACAGAGCATTTCCCCTACATTAGAGTGTTGTTTTTTTCACTTCCTATTTTCACATTAGTTGGCTGAGGAAGTAACTGTGTTTTCGCAATGTATCCCTGTCAATCAACATCTGCTTTATAGGACGAATCTCTTTTGAAAACTTTTAGAAGTACAGCTTTGCTTGTGCCTATAATAACGACTCGAACCTGAGTGTAAATATTCCTTCACAAAACTACCTTTCCTGCCAGTCCGGAGCTATTTCTGTCTCTTCTTTGATACAGTACAAGGTCCAGTGCAAGGGAAACATGAAAGGTTCTCCTTTTCATGGTTCAAGGCATCACGGCAGTTATTAAAGGTGTTGGTTGTCAGTGGGTGTCTGAGACCACAGCTGCCTCAACTACTTAATTGGGATCCGGGAAGACAAGGTGTATTGTGGTCCATCAGGGTCTGAGTGTGGCGATAATTGCTGGTTTCAGTGTTCTGCTCTGGAGTTTTTAACTATGAGTAAAGATTTGTGCTTAAGAATTACTCTCATGCTCTAAATTTTCATATCCGATGTACAATAAATACAGATAGACACTGCACTTGCTATTTAATGTTCAGTTCCATTAATGATTTATCTTTACTGAGGTATAAAAAGAGTATTCTCTTCATTTAAGCAGCATGGCACACACCTCCAGATGAGAGCCATGTTACATCCTTCTTCTCACTGAATATGTTCAAGATAAAAAAAAAATGTTACAGGACCTATATGGGTGGTTCTTGAAAGGGGCCCATTGTATCCTGCTTCCCTTACTGTGCCATCAGATAGTTGACCTCTCCGTCTCTCGCTGCTCTCTCACAGCAGCGCAGAAAGCCTGACGCACAGCTCGCTGCTCATCCGACAGGAAAAAACAGATCGGGGGGAAACAGCCGGCTCTTGTGACCTGTTCTACCTGTTTCTCTGCATTCGAATCGTCTCATAGCTCATTATGACTTCTAATCATGTCCCTCACCGCTTCAGGGATCATGCAATAAAAATATGACTAACTTTATTTTTAACTGTCATTACTACAACGTGCTCTGCAAACAATGCAGAAACTGCAGGGAATTCAGAGACAACAAGCCTCCTAAACACCAAACAATTCTCCAACGTACTGTTACACTTAAAGACATCATTTCTTTCACTGAAACTTTATGTTATTTCGATTTTTTTGACACTGTAAACATGCCGGGAGGATTTGGTCTCTATCTCCATTGTTTTGGCTAAAGAATTCAACATTGTCTAATCACGGAAATCCTAGATCCAGATGACCACCAGTATCTGCTCAGTTGTTCCTTGGCACAACGCCTGTCCACCAAACTTTATGGAAATCTGCTCATAAGCTTTTGAGATACCCAGCTGACAGACAAAACAAACAGGGGAAAAAAAAAAAACATAAGCCCTTTGGCAGAGGTAATAATGAATGAAGCCAATAGGTTAGACAATAAAAATAACAGGCATAAAAATGAGATTAGGGGAAAATGAAAATTTTGTCTTTGTCAGTAACCTTG
The DNA here is from genome assembly GCA_900302535.1 of Neoniphon sammara. NCBI lineage: Eukaryota > Metazoa > Chordata > Actinopteri > Holocentriformes > Holocentridae > Neoniphon > Neoniphon sammara. The sequence goes on along the minus strand of OMKZ01022971.1, from coordinate 73,196 downwards.
CAGTATAATTCTGCACAGTGTAATGAGTAAGACGGGGGAGCAAGGCATTGTATTACTCCATTAGAGTACCACCTCACAGTACCTGACTTATCCAGCCACGGTTTGCAGAGAATGAATGCCCGTTTTCTACAACACAACACTCCACATTCATACAGTTGCACACATTCACACCTGGGAGATCTCCAGCATTTTTTTTTATTCCCACTGAACAGGGTCAGGAGACTGTTACTCATTCAATTCTGGCCCAGATACTCTCAGCCAGTCCAAGGATTCAAATTAGCAACCTTCCTTCCCAAGCCCACATACTGCTGCCCCCTCATCTTGTGATTTTAAAAACTAAAGGCAGTGAGATAATTTTTGTTGTTGTTGTTGAGTTAGGCCGTCTTTAAAAGCAGCCAAAACATTTTGTAGCATAAAATCACTCGGTCTATTTGAAACACTTTGGTTATTACTGCTCAACAACATATGGACTCCTTCATTGCGAATGCAGTTAAAGCTCAGGGTTGTTTGCCGCCAGACTAGCTGGTCCTACAGTAATGAGCTGTCATGGCTGTCTGGTCAGTCCTCTGAGCAGGCCTAGTGGAGGACCAGCTGGCCTCTGGTGTGGAAGATGACAGCAAGCAGAAAGAGCCATGTGAGAATATGACTGATGGATCTCCGCCCCCACAATCCCTTCTGCCAGGAAAACACTGCTCAAAGTGTGAAAAATGTGCATTACCACAGCCTCTTCCTTGCTCAGGTGGCGGTGCAGTGGGAAAATGGGAAGTCGCCTCTTGGCTGCATGTGCTCTTTCTAGATAAACATCTGTAAGGGAACCTGCAGACCAGCACGTCATCCTGCAGCGTAATTAGCTTTGAAGATGGGATTCCCATTAATGCGTGTGCATATTTGTGTTCGCGCATGTGTGTGCATGATTGGCTTAATGTGTGTGCAGATTGACTCAATCATGCATGCGCATTGTGTGTCTCATTTGTAGAGCATAGAAATGATTTGTACATATACCGTACTATATGCATGTATGTGTGCATATGCGTACATACATACACACACACACACACACACACACATGCACCCATGCACACATACATACACATGCATATTCATGTGTGTGCGTGTAAGTGTGGGCACATTGTGTTTACACAGTGTATACTTCAACCCATTTGTGTTCTTCATGGGGCACAGAGGTGGAGCAGTGGTGGGAAATGAATTTGTTTACAGGATACAGAATAGACAGATGTGCTTCAAAGTACACAGGACAGCCAGGTTAAGAATGGAAGCGTGACGCAGCTTGGAAAAGAAAAAAGGGTGACATTTACGCACACAGCCTGTGTGTCCGATCCAACACAGTGGCACGATCAGTTCCTGCTTTAGTGGAAGTCTAAACACACACAGTCCAATATTAATTAATAAACGTCACTTTGTGGACTTAAAGACTGTAGACTAGGATTGCTTGTGGGAGCTGTGCAGCATTTTATTAAATCCACTACTCAGCAGAAGTGTCACTAGAATTAGGCTGGAATGCTCTGCTTTGTTTGTGGGTGTTTTTGTCCTCTTTTTTTTTTCAAACTCAAGGGCATTAGTAGACCTGGGAGGCATGTGTTTAGAGATAGCAAGCCAGGCTGTTTTCACACCAATGTGACTGTTGATGTTTCACAAATGTTTTTCTCACACATACCCTGGTACAAATTTATACCATTTGACTACACTTGTATAAATGGTCAGCCCCGAAGCAGCGCTAAAGAGCCAGCAGGTGATGGCCCGGCAGCTCAAAAGGCAGATGATGCGTTCCTGTCAAGAGTCCATAACAAGGCTGCGTTGCGATGGATGCACGACTTCGTGCAGCCCTTCGTCTGGCAGCAGGCCTAATCTGTGTCAGAGCTGAGATATTAGAGCTGGCTAATGTCTGCTTCCATGCTACGCCGCTAAGGCTAAATTGCACCATGTGACAGTAATGGTTGCTGAAGCTACCTAACCAAATTGTTACATCCATTTCCAGCCAAGTGCATGCCACAGTGGGATGTGATCCAAACAATTTCATTCAATTTAGTGGTGGGGAGAGGTTTAAAAGCCTTATGTGTAAAGTAGCCCTGAGAGCAAAAAGAAAGCAGGGTGAACTTGTCTTCTTACAATTACCAGTTTCTTCTGTGGCCACTGAGTAAAAATGCACCCAGGACTATCACTGACTGTGCCAATTGTAATAACAGCAAGCTGAGTGGATGTGTGTATACCAAGAGAATAAAACAGTGATAGGAAAGCACAACCAAGAAACTTTGGCAATTCTTTACCATGACTTCACAAATGATCGAAAACGTATGAAATTATGTGTCACAGCAGTAGCCGGATTAACCAGCTATTCAAGTGGAATTACAGTCATTCTGAAATGGCAACTGAAGAGTTAAAATATTCTTTATTGGTCAACCCAGATGTCTTGCAGTCCAGGCTGTAGCTGTTGCTTATTAACTTTAGCTACCTAATACCTTTTCAGTGACTTAGCTACTCAAAACAATCGTGTATGAACAACTGAGTGCTGTTCATAATCCCTGGGGATGTGGAAAACTTCTACCAAAACATTCAGACATTTGGTTTTGAAAGCTTGAATTCTCTGCAGCTATTGAGATATCAGCAGAGTGACTAATACAGATCAACAGCACCTGCGAATGTCTGGTGATATATTATGATCATTTTCTGTTCCAGGCAATATAAATATTGCTGATTGTACATTGAACTGACCTCTGAAAAAGGACAGCATATAGTTGTTTCAGTTAACAGCAACTCCTCACTTTTTGTAACCGTTGCTTCCCATTTTACTGACAAATGTATCCTGTTATTGTGCAATTTCTGTTATTTGTTCAGTTTGTCCTCAATCTTGTTCTTGTTTTGCCACTTGTTTTTCACTTACTGGAATTTTACATTGACAGTTTCATGTCCCTGTTCTCTTTTAACCTTTTACATTTAATACACTTTATTAATGCTGATACACAGTATTATTTTCAATCACTACATCATGATTACTGAATGTTTCATTTCATTCATTTCTTCATTATGACTGTCAAAATGTAAATTCATTAATTATAACTTTTACATAATAGTACAGTATATTTCTTTGCTATTATCTGTGAGGTCCTAAGTCTTTTTTTTTTTTTGGCAGGTTTTGTCAAATAGTGTGATACCGCTAGGACGTGTACTCAACTGTCATACTGTCCATTTTTTAACTCCTCCATGATAACCTGTGGACATCACTCTAGATAATGAAAAATGCCATGCATTGATCGATTAGGGTCAAATGTGTAGTATGACTTCGCTCATCCAAGACATGGCAAGGATTTCTGTCACAACAAAGGCCTAATCTGAAATGGTGGCTCGTCAAGTCAAGTCAAATCATTATTGTTCTACAGGGTGAAGTTTGGTTGCAGACAGGGTCAAAAAACACACTCCCAGTGCACTAGTAACAGTAAAAATACAATAGGACCAATGAAAATATTTTAAAAAAACAAAACGATAAAAGGCAGTAAAAACAAAAGGAGGCAGGAAAAACAAGGGGACAGTGGATATGAAGTGAACAAATACCTGGATTGGATAACTAAAATGGCCCAAGATTGATAAAAGACCAATAAGATTGTATAAATAGTAACAAGATAAAAATAAAAATGCGACATCACTATGTGAGCAAATTCAGCACGTCAGTATCAGTGCAGATGAAGGAAGCCCCCACTCTTTTTGTTCTGTGGGGTTTGATTGTATCGGCACCTGGAGGATTGTAACTCAAACTCCCTGCAGAGGAGGAGGCCTCCAGAGTCCAGGATGGCATGTGTCTTCTTTAGCACGTGCTTTTTGTAAATGTCATTGAGTTTGGCCTTCTTTGCCCCAATGATTTTACAGGCCGGCAAACCCTTTCTTATTGGCCAGGGTCAAATTCACAAACCAGACAATAATAGAGCAAGTTTAAACAGATTCAATGAAAGATCAATACAGTGGAGTCGTGATGGTGTTGCACGCAGTAAAAAAGTTCATTTTGCTTAAGAAATACAGTCACTGCCGTATCTTTTTGGAAACACTACATTAGGTTCAAAGCACAGCTTGTTATCAGTGACTGTCCCCACTTACCGTACAAGTTTAATTTCTGCTCCCTTGATTGCTGTAGATACAGGTGTGGGTGTCCTCTTCCTAAAAAAAAAATCAATTGCCATGCCTTTGGTTTTATGCACATTCAGGTCGACTCTTTACACCAAGAAACAAAATCATCCACAAGACCAGGGTTTGACTCTTCTCCATTGAAGAGGCTGATTATAACCGAATCATCAGCAAATGTACCTATTGTCATGTCTGCTCTGGAAATTACTTGTATAGAAGATGTGAAGAAGAGGACAAAGAATACACCCCGGGTGGATGAGTGTAACCTATTGGAGATGGCACCACTAACCTTAATACACTGTGATCTATTCAATAGGAAATCCACAATCCAACCAACAATATTAAAATCAAGATTGGGTCTTCTTCTTCTTTGACCTCTTGCATGATGTCATCCTCTCTCCTAATGGCCTCTCTGTTTTCTTGTGCATTCAGGATCAGAGAAAACAACATGACTGTCAGCAACCTCTTCAACCTTTCCATTAGCAGGCCATTGATCAGTCATGATGAATTCTGATGCATCCCCTCTCAGCTTCCGGTTGAATCCTCTTGTTATTGCTGGAGCTGGTGTTGGGACCCAAGGTGGGAATGATGGTGGTCCCGTTGGCCCTGAGGCTGGAGTTGGTGATATGCCTGGTGGTGGTGAAGGAGATACGGTCTTGAACTGAGGTTGAACTGTGAATTCAGGTCTAAACCGTTGCTCACTCTCAGGCTCTCCGTACAGATAGAGCCGTTCCTGAGAAGCAGGGGCTGGTTCAGCACAAACCTGACATGGTTTTATTAGAGCCAGCTTAATTTTTAAGTAGCTTGGAGTAGCTGAGATTTAAGGCCTCTTGACAATTGCCATGGGAGTTTTTGAGCTATTGGTCGAGGCATTAATTGCATCCAGCCAGCTTTAGTAAGTGCTGCTGCTGGGATACAACTGGACTGTGCTGCTGTGGATTTGGTGGCTGACTCACAGGAAATATTGCTGTTATTCAGCAACGCATACTGAGGTTTGCAGTGGATTTTTTTAATATTATTCTGAGACAGTGACTGAGTAATTCTACATCTAGCTTGCTGCTGACAGCATAGGAGACAAGCTAAATTTATGATGATTCTTAACCAGCCAACCAGTTTTGCTTTATGTGCTAAAAGCAACAATAAAAAAATATATACATCAAGATGTACACATTTTAACTAGAACCTATTTTGAGTCTGTTAAAGAGACCAATATAAACAAGCACACCAACCAAATTTACTTAACACACACTTACTGTAGTTATTGTAGGATGATGATGACCATGTGTCTATATCTTTTACTGTGACTTCATGTGTTCTTACTGTATGTTTAATGTTGGTTTAATGTTTGTTACTCGGGTTTTTAATATTTTTATGTTGCTAAGTGTCTTTTAATGTTTTAATGTTGTTCATTGTGTGCAAGACAAATTCCCTTTGAGGTAATAAAGGTTTCATTCATTCATTCAGATTCGATCACATGGCATTTGGGCATCAAAACGTCCATTTCCTTGCAGCCTCTGTAATGTTACTACCAGCCACCAATCTCCTAAGGGAACATCTGTTCCCTCCCATACAGATTGCATTCATTACTTTTCCTCACAGGCAGATAATAAAACACACTTCCACCTCCATTTTCCTCTGCAGTGGACAGTTTTTTGGGCTTGACCAAGTAGTAGCATATAGCTGAGGTCTAACACCTTCTTGACTCTGTTCTCTTTACACGGTGCAACAAGATTATGTAAGACGCCACTGTGAGTGTCAAACTGCTCAGAACAAATGTTTTTCTTAAAATCTAAACCTAATATAAACCTAATTTTCATCAAAAAATTAGATTTCTGGGGTGGAAGTGTCATGTGCAGTACAAATAAATGTCACTTCGAACACAGTTTGGCTTCATAAAAGTGGTTACTTTAATTTCCTGTTCCCTCCACCTTTGTACAGTATATCTTTCTCTTAGACAAAAAAAATATTGTTTCTGCTCCTCATTGCAGCCACACATTTCTTTTTGATTATGGTATTTTCTCAAGTTTGTAACTGGAAGCCGCCGTAGTTCCGGTGAACGGCCTCAGAACACAAAGAAGAGTTTGTTGACATTTGTGGTCCCAAGTCATGATAACAACAGGAATTTAACTACTCGATTAGGTAAGCAGCACACAACACTGAGAGTGGAGGAAAAAATACACACATTTCAACATCAAAACCTACATATACTAGTACTTTACTCACACGCACACACATAACACACATACACACACACACACACGCACGCACACACACACAACACAGTCGCTCAGGCTATTTTGAGAACCACCACACACTAACACCATAAATCAACAGACACCAATAGTACATTACGTACAAAAATCAGAAATATTTCAAAATATACAGTTATTATTTACAGCTCAAGTATGCACCCTGTCACTCTTTACTATAGATACTCATTGTGAATTTGTCAGAATGTACATCAATATATACAGATTAAACACATTGTCTTAAGTACTATAAATATAGCTATGGTTTGGTCACATAAATACTCTATTTGCACAGTTAAATAAATACACTATTACTCTAAAGTTGTTGAGTTAATCTCAGGGATGTAACTGAGTTACCCTCTAAGAGTTGCTTTGTACTACATGTACAATACATATGACACATGGACAAGACAAAGAGACCCTGGAGTCATAATAAAACTCTCTGCTTTCAGTAATAACTACCAAATATCAATACCTAATTACTGGGAAAACTTGGTCCAATAAGAGAAGACATGTATCCATCATGCATTGCTTTTCAAGTGTTTTTCCACTTTAAAGGCAAGACCTGCTGTGCCTGCTGTGGAGAGAGGGGAAATTCCTTGGCGCAACGTGCTTAATTGTGCATCATGTATCTAAATGGGCAAACTGTTTAAACAAGTGAGAGAAGGTCTGTCACAGTGAATGATGCTGTTTCCACAAGACCACAGTAAGCTGATCTATTGCAATTGTCCTCTTTTTTGCACAGTCACTAATAACCTATCTGTATAAATATTGCTAATCAAGACACATTCTGTGACGGTGCTGGTAAGACTAATGCTGTAAGTTCAAAGAAGCTCTTTCAAATCTGTGCTTGTCAGACAACTCCAGGGTCTCTGCTTAATTGAAGTGCTCAAGTGAATAAGACGAGACATTGGTCCAAACTCTACAGATTGTGCACTACATGATTGACAACTGTAAAAAAACAAAAAAAAGGACAAAAGCATAAGGCGAACCGACAACAGAGACGCTGTTCAGGCACCAACAATGTCACTGACTGTGCTTCACACAACATCTGTTCAGTCTCAAGGATTGCAGTGTCGTCTCAGGGAGGGGCAACAAGACAGAGGATGTCATTGATTCCTCCGCTGGCAAGCAGAGACACCCAGTGGTGAAAATTGTGCATTACAGCTTCCCTACAACATTTATATCACCACATTATACCCCTAAACATATATTTTCGTACAAGATTAAAAATAAAAAAGGCTTCAGTTTTCACATCTCAGTTCACAAGAAGACATATTAAAGTGTAGATTGTAGTGCCTATGACATGATGGCAGCAGTGATCACAATTTGAGGAATGTACAACAATTAACCCTTAACATCTACATCATGGCAGTGAACTTTGTTTACAGCCACCAGCTATTAAGTCAGTGCACTGTAGCCAAATTAGAGATACACTGTAATGACACTGACAGTAAATTGCCTCATGACTGCACAGCTAAAAGTACAGCATGTGCCATGCAGGTGGAGTAGACAAAGCAAGGCGACGCACCGCTCTCCTCCTCCTCCTCCTCCTCCTCCGCCACATCGAAGGGGGATTTGTCTCTATGGTGCGTTGCCACGGCTTCCCCTGGGTAAACTCGGCTCTATTTTTAAACATGCAGGGTCACTGGCAGCACTCATTCAGCAGCAGACACAGAGGCACGAACACACACAGACACATGCACGCTTGCACACAGACACACACATGCATGCACAGTAAACACACTCCCTTCTCCATCTCTGGCACATTCACACACATGCAAACACACACAGACTAAAATATGCGCACAAACACACAATTACATCTCTCTCTACCTCTTATACAAGCTCCATCTCTCGGTCTCTCTCTCTCTCTCATGCACACACACACTCAGACAGACAGAGACAGGCGCGAAGCTGCCTGCTGATCAAACACGACCCGCTCTGCTTATCTTTGCCCATTCAAAGCCTCCTCTGCCTTCTAAGGCATCAATTAAAATGGGAAAGCTTTGTCTAGGCCAGCTGCGACTGGAACAGCGGAGAGACATGTGGAGTGCTGCTGGCAGTAGCTCCACTCCAGGGCCTTGTTTGTGCAGGACGGGGAAAGGTTGTTTTCATGAAAAGTGCTGCTCTGTGTTAAGGCTCAAAGATACTCTAAAGATAGTGGGGGGTCTGTGCTTCTGTGTTGTGGCTTCAGGGAGAATAAATGAGCTGGCTAAAACTTTCCCCCCGGTTTGTACTACTGGATTGTATATACATGATTTATGGTGACATCTTGGACTTTGACTATTGCACAACACATATGTACAGTATTCTACATCAATGGGGAGAACAGGGATGGAAGGAGATCGATAGTTTCACAAGAACCCTACTTTGACTGGTTGTTATTGCTGATGCACGATATGTAAAGTTACACTTAAACCTTAAAATCTCATCATAACACTGTTTACACACTGTATTACATCAGTATGACATATTGTTACGGGTGAATTTGTAATCAGTTTGTGTTCTAGATGAGAATTGATCTCTTTTGATGTTACAGAAGTACATGACTGATTAAGATCAAGTAGGGAAAGTCAGTGCACATCTTCCATGGGATGTGATGATTTTGAATGAATTTCACTGCAGTAGTGGTAAAAGTGAAACCTGTTTTTCCTGTCTCCTTCCACCCCATATCCCCACGAATAACAATCCTCTAAAACTGCACCGGAAAAAGAGCTTTGAGATCTCGGAACACCCTACTGTCTCAAAAATAACCTTCTCCAAACTCGTAAACACATGGGATTATAGTTCAACATAAAGTATTGCAGCGTTGCAGACACCTTAACCTCAGCGAGAGCTTATCAACCGAAAAATCTGAATCTAAGCCCGCAGTGAAACTTTCTATGTCTGCGTTTCTCTCCGTTTGCTGCCCCTTTAATACCTCAATAGACTGGAAAGGGCAGCCGTATCTGATCGGGGTCACTTTCCCATGATCCTTTCATCCCGGCTGGGACTGTCAGGCAATCAGCAGCATGGATCCTGTGAGAGGGGCTGAGGAAGGAGCGATTGGGGCAGCGAAGAGGAATAAAAGGGATAGAAGGGCTTCAGCTCTGGGTTAAGGTGTGATGAACGCTGCAACAACCGGCAGTGCTTTCTCTCTCTCTTTTTTTCTCTCGACTTCAATGTATTTATCTCTCTCTCATCTTAGCTTTCTCTGTCTCCCTCTCTGTAAGCAGGGCTGGGGCTTAGTGGACTATCTTTGGGCTCAGTAGATCATAGCTCAGACTCGGGCGAGCCGATGTTCTGGTAGCCCGTCTTGGTGCTCGTGCCGTAGTTGGTGTTGGTCATCTCCTGGGTGCCGCCGGGCCCCAGGTAAGCACGGTGAGCCGGCATGGGGGACGGCGCCTCGCTGGGGTTCTTGCTGAGGATGAAGCGCTGCTCATCCTGCTCCTCCAGGTTGGATATGTCCTTCATCATGCCTTTACGGTAGGCGACAGACAGCTTGTTGGAGCCATCGGACACCAAGTTGAAGTGGCGGACGATGAAGACGATGGGCAAAGGCAGCATGGCCACGATGATGAGGGCGTAGGCCATGGCTAAAGCCCAGGGCGGGTAGCTCAGGAACTTCTCTGAGCCCTGAGGGGGGATAAAATGGGGAGG
>OMKZ01022971.1:51316-63129 GCA_900302535.1 Neoniphon sammara | reverse complement strand
GGAGGTTGTCAAGGGGAAAGGGAGACAAGAAGGAGAAAGAAAAGGAGAGAGGGAGAGAGATGATGCAGAAGAGAAAGAGGACAGAAGAGAAGGAATGGTGAGCTGCTCTGCAAACCGCTGGATGGGAACCAAGTTTGAAAAGACAAACAGATGCATGGATGAATATTGATGACAAGATGCCCTGAGGTGGAACACAAGGTTGGCCAGCATTTGTGGAATAAGTTTGGTGGTCTCTTCCTCTCCTTTTCCACCATTTCTTTCTGTCTTTTTCTTTCTTTCTTCATTTCTTTCTTTCTTTCTTTCTTTTTCTTGCTTGCTTGTTCTCTCTCTCTCTCTCTCTCTCTCTCTCTCTCTCTCTCTCTCTTTCATATGCGTATAAACACACACACAGCCTGGAGAGACAGAGTCACTGACCTCCTCCTCTGACCAGGCGTTGTAGCCTGCAGGGCTGACGGCCATCTCAATGACAGTGGCAATGATGAGCACCACCAAAACAGCCGGGGACACGTACTTCCACATGTAGAAATAGAAGCTGTAGGGCCTGAAACCCAGCATGTCCTCCAGGTCCTGCATGAACCTGAGAAGAAGAAGAAGAAGATAGAAAGAGAGAGAGAGAGAGAGAGAGAGAGAGAGAGAAAGAAAAAGACCTCTCAGATTCTGTCTCTAATATTTATGGACATCATTACACAGATCTCTTATCCCTTGTGAATTGGTCAGCAACAACAAAAACTTCAGATGTCTTATGCTAACAGTTACATCAGACACTGTCTTAAAAACAAATCCTATCCAAATAGTGCTTAGGTCTGCATATCGCAAACCCTGATCCAGACATTTTGACATGAAATGGCTTCTCGTTCCAGCCGAGTTCACTCCGGCCTGGTGCTGTTACCTCTTGGTGCCGTAGATCCAGGCCACAGAGACGTTCTCCAGTATCACCACCACAGTGAGAGGCAGACCAGCTGAGTAGTCGTCAAACATGGTGACAAAGTAGTTCCCTGAGCGCTGCACAAACAGCAGGCCTAATAAGAAGGCTATGATACAGCAAACCACTGAGGAGGAGAGCAGAAAACATCAGAGTCAGAAATCAAGTACAAGGAATCTGATTTGGTAAATTGGTGCTAACACATTACGACAGTTACAGAATACATGTTAGAAGGTCAGGACACTGACATCTACAGTTAACAGTAATACAATGATATTCGTTTCCATGTGTACTATCATGTTCACATCGCATGCAAGTATACTTTGGATGAAAAATAAAAAAAAAAAAATCACGAGAAGATGCTACATATGCAGGTATTCCCTCAAATAAATTGCAAACTTTGCTATCATTTTGCTACCATCAAAGGTGAACCTGTATCTTTTAGGATTTTTAAGATGTTTATTTATTTATTTATTTTTTCCCCAGTGGGCAGTCTATGAAATGATAAATGTTTATCTGATTGATGTAGGATAAAAAGAGTTTAAAATGACAGCCATGGGAATAACAACTATACACAGTGAATAAAATCTCCATCTCAACAAGTCATTTACTCTCATATTCCTCTTGTTTTTCTAAAAAAAGAAGTGAAAAAATGGGATGAACTGTGGGATGAGATAATCCCACTTATTTCCAGTGCTAATCAACTTTGTTTCCAGAATGGGATTATTTCATCCCACTCCCATTTTTTCCACTTATTTTAAGATAAGATTAAAATTTTAACACTGAATATGAGACTAAATGGCTTGCTGAGATGTAGATTTTTTGCAATCCACAATATTTAGTTTGTCTTTTTTGTGCTATTCATTCTGTAACATCCCTCTTACCACACAGGATCTCCTTGCGTATCTTGAAGGCGTCCAGTATGGGTGTGGTGATGCCGGTCATGGTGCCAATCATGCTGCCCAGACCCAGGTTGATCAGCATGAAGAAGAACATGACGGACCAGAAGGGGCTGGCAGGGAAATGGGTCATGGCCTCTGTGAAGGCTATGAAGGCCAGGCCTGTGCCCTGCACCGCCTGCAGGGGGGAGAGAGAGGGTAAGACAGCTGCACAGCTGAAAGTGGTCGTGACATTATTGCTTTTCATAATGACAGGTAAACAAATGCTAATATCAGAATCACTCACTACACAATTAATATATCTATATATTTATACTTTGTAAGTTAAGAGTTAAGAATTGTCTTTATTGATCCCCAGAGGGAGAAATTCAAGGTGATACAATAGCAAGAATTACAATCTTATGCCTTGCAAAATAAATACATAAATTATGAGGCAAAGAAATATACAGTAGTAAAATATGTACATGTGCATAATGTATATGAATATGTATCATGTATATGTATATTGTGTATGTGGTACCTGCGAACATGTTCATGACATGTATATTATTATGTATATTACTATGTATACCTACCTACACCTGCACCACTCAGAAATGTTACAGTTCAAGACATATTAACATGTACAAATATTCTTATTTAGCCTAATTGACTTGGACAAATTTAACTACCTGGTATTACAATTCTACTTTGCATCTTACTGATATAGTGCATGTTTTTGACATAATATACAGTCTATGTTATTTATACTGACTACATTGTTATACTGGCAATTGGTTGCTACACTAATGGTAGAGCCAGCAAAATAAGCATTTCATTATCCGGTACTTGATACTTTAGTATTTACCTTTTACAATACAGTCCTTTAAGGAGACTCTATGAAAAAGATTTACAATGAGTGCAAACGTCTGGACTAAGCTTTACCAACATAACAAGCAGCTAAAGGAGTGAACGAGTGTGGGTCAGAGCGCCCTGACAAATTTGTGTGCTCTCTGAATCATGCTGTAGGAGAGGTGCTAAGAAAAGATAGGAGAGAAATGAAAGCTAAGAGAGGGAAAGGTAGAGGTAGGTTTTTTTTTAACTTCAAATTGAGAGCATACTGGAATAAACTGAAAGGTATGCAGCTGGAAGAAGGTGCTTCTGGATTTCCAAACTATTATTCTATATATAGAGAAACACACATGGAGCATGTTCTCATTACAGCCTGTCAAGTTTCTCCTGCTGACCTTGTTGAGCTCGTCCTCCAGGACGCAGGCGTCCAGGCCCAGCTGACCAAAACTGTCCTCCTTCACCGTCTTGATGACGCCGTACATCTCAGCGTAGTCCTGGGAGGACAAGTGGGAGAAGTTGATGTGAGGGGGGATGAGCTCTCTGCTTAGCACCCCAGTGTTCAGGTAGCCCAGGATCTTCTCTGCATTCCTGCAAAATAGAGGGTGGGCAAAGGTCAAGAGGGGGGTGTCAATGTAGGGAATTTACAGTATATACAGCTACCATTTCACCCATTAGAAGAGAGAATGCTAGACATTTGAATGAGTATTGCAATTGCTAAATCCAATGATGAGGGCAAAATTTAATATGAAAGGAACAGTTCACACAAAATACAAAATAAAGATATTTTCCCACTTACCCCTTGTGCAATCTATACATTCATATAGTTTGTGTTGTTTGACGAGGTTTCCAGTCTCCGGTGATCTCCCCTGTTTCCTTTCACCCCAATACAATAGGGCTGGATAGGTATTCATTTGTGAAGCTCAAACAATACGAAGTGAAAAGCCCAAGAGCAACAGCTCTTTCCATAAACAGTGACATGGATACGTGACATAATCCGCATCCCTCAGGGCGAAGAGTTTTGTTGGGAACTACTTTGTGCTGAAGAACACCAACAAATGTATCTATCCGCCCCCAACAAGCACAAATTAGAGGCAGATAGATAGAGTTTTTCTGTGTTCTTCAGCAGGAAATAGTTACCAGTTGCTGAAATAGTTGAAACAGTTGCTGTTGTCTTTTTTTAATATGTAAATGTTTGATGCTTTGAGCTCCACAAAAGAACCCATCCAGCCCCACTGTACTGCAAACTATCAGGATGGATAAACAGCACTTGGATTAGGAGAGAAAATATCTTTTTTTTTTTTTTTTTTGTATTTTGGGTGACCTGTTCCTTTAAAGGAAAAACATTATACCAAGATCCAATTCCTTCCTTAATTATTCTCTTAAAATTCTAGTGTAGGTGACAAATTTTAAACCATGACGCACTCACTCGACAACACACTTTTCGTTCATGACGTTCGCCTTGAACCCCAGCACAGCAAACACCACTAATGTGGCCAGGATGGAGGTAACGAAGTTAATGATGGAGACCAGAGCTGCATCAAAGTGACAGTTATTGTCTCGTTTGTTGTAGCTGGAGAAAGCGATGACACCTCCAAAGCCCAGGCCGAGGGCAAAGAAGACCTGGGTGGCTGCTTCTCTCCATACCTGGGGCTCCAACATCTTTTCCAGCTGCAGAGAGGAAAGGGGGGAAAATGGCAAAAGTCACTCTAGGGTCAGGCCATTCAGATTTTCAATCATATTTATCAGATTTTTAGAGATATATATTCAGTACAGTGGGGACAATCATGCACAAAGTCCAACTTTGTGCATTATTCCTGCATCATACTGCAGGGGTGCTATGTTGAATGTTACAGTAAAATTTAATTTGCATTATAAAACTCATTGTATGCCTCATTGTACTGCTTACCAGATCAAATTCAAGGACTTCCCAGTTACCGTCAAGGCCTTGTTTAGTGAAATTCAAGGACTCAAAATTGGCATGTTTTTGGGGAAAGGTATGAAATTGATCAAACATAGCACTCAAAGGCCTCATTTTTTCCTTATGATCTAGCCAAGTTAGAAAATTCTGGTGAAATTATTCACTTTAAAGCTGCTGCCAACACCACAAATACCCATCACAGAGTGGTTCTTTTTTACAATGTGAAGCGCTGAAGCTAGGACGGAATTCAAGAGTTATATCCAATTAGGTTGCTATATTTTACTCTTTTCAAGTAAAGTACTTTGAAAGCCTTCTATTAATTTTCTTTATTTTTTATTTTTCTCAAATCCACAAACTTTGAAGAATTTTCAAGGGCTGTGGATCTCATGAGGATTAACCCCAATTGCAACAGTAATTTAGCAAAGAAAACACAAAAAGTAGGACAGATGGATGGATGGATGCATCTGCCATTGCTTTAATTTTTTTCCTTTTTATTATTTTATCAAGAGTCTTAATTATCCACATTATAACACATGATAAAATAAATCTCTTACACCATTCATTGCCCACAGTTGAACATCCATTTTATACATTGATCCACCACAAGAGGGAGACATCAACCAAACCTTTATTATCCAGTGAGGAAATTAATGACAACATTTTCCTGTGAGTGGATCTAAATAGCCTATGTGATATGGCAGCTGAAACCATCAATCACTCATGGCTGAACACCTTGCATAGACAAAGTGTCACTCACAGATTTCAAATATCACTCTGGCCAATGAGCCATGAATGAATGATCACCACCGAGACAGAAGCAGGTCTTAAAGCTCAATTTTTTCCTCATGGTTTCACATAAGAGAGAGAGAGGGGGAGAACAAACTGATAGATTTTGCTACAATTAACTTTATTCAAACTGTTTCCCTAATCCTGCTGCAGCAGCCCTGTGCTGGCTGAGGGAAAAGACAGATGCACAGGAGAGTTCTGCCCTCACCTTTGGGGTGAACATGTGAGCGATGCCGTCCACCGCGCCCTTCAGCAGCAAACCTCGCACCAGGAAACAGAACAGCACCACGTAAGGGAAGAGAGAGCTGAAGTACATCACCTGAGAGAGAGAGAGAGAGAGAGAGAGAGAGAGTCAAGCACATAATACAGTGTTACCATGGACACCGCTCCTCTAAAGCTTCACACATGGAGGAGGACAAAACTGCAACCAGACACACACACACACACACACACACACACACACACACGATGAATCAATCACAGCACTGCTTTGTTTTTGCTTAGCAATGAGCAATCTGTGAAATCATACCAAATGTGGAGAGGAATCCTAGAGGTTTGGAGAGATGACTCAAAAACCCTTCCTACGGCATTTCAGAGAATTGTTGCGGCATTGCTATAATAATTGGATTACTAAGTTTGGTGTTTAAAAAACTGTGTCAGACCTTGGCAACCCACTCCCCGTGTTGTGTATTTCCTATTCAAAATGTGGGATGGATGTTGCGCTATGGTACATGACTCATTGTCTGGATTGAGATCACAGGACACTGCTGCAGTTGTTGCCAATGAAAGCATTTTCCATCTGCATCCTGAAACAGTCTTTGCTTGGTTCAGTTTAAGCTTATTAATGTTGCATGTCTCTCTCTTCCATAACATAGATGAGATCCAAAAATAGAATGGCGATGATGATAGGCTTTAGCATATCACCTATGACCAACAACCATTAGCAAAGTAAGAAAAAAACCCTCTGAATCCTCTGATCAAAATTAATTCATGTATTATATATAATACATTAAATACTGTGTATTACTGCCCATAGATAAATGGTAAAGCAGTAATCCCTGTAGTTTTTTTTCCCTTCCTGGAGGCTCAGCCCCTGCTCTGCAGCCAGGGAGACCCTGTACCTTCCCAGAGGACTGGATGCCCTTGATGACAGCCAGGCAGACAATGATCCAAGCGCCCAGCAGGGACAGGGTCATCCTCCAGTTCAGCCCACCGGTGTCATCTATGGTGCTGGTGATGTTGAGAGTCTGACGATACCAGAAGTAAGTGGTGGCTGAGCTCTTCTCACACTCTGGCTCCACAACTGCAAATGGGAGAGGGAGGGGGTGGGGGGAGCGTGACTGTACAGACTCTGCACATACACATCCTGGAGATTTTCTGTGTGGTGCATCACTTCCTACTTTCTGATAAATTATGTTGCAATAGTCCAGTTAAATCTCACTGAAGCTTGCCCTACAGCTGCGTCCATAATTGAAAGCACAGTAAACATCAAGGCATCTAACGCTAATGGAAGCTGATGTCCTTTACTCTGTCAGGATCAGTGTGTGCCTCCTCCGCTCACCACAGGCTACCAGCTGCCAGCCATTCTGGGTACAGCTGGGTCATACTTTCTGACAGACCCCACTAACTACAGTACGAGCTGCCCGGTCAGATAAGGTGCGGGGCCCGTCCTAGCTCTTGAGTCAGCACAAACAATGCGCTGCTGTAAGCCTGCAGAGGGACTGCTGCTCGGCCGTGGAGCCGCAGCGAGGCAAGCTGCTTCGACTGCAAAGGCGAGTTCTGCAGCACCAACCTGGGCGGCACTAGGCCGGCTGTGTCTGCATCTGATGAATGATTTTGCTGAATAGGAAATAGCAGAACTTGCCTCTGTTCTCTGCTTGGTGTTTGGCTGTTTTATATTATTCTGACTTTATGTCTTTTGTATGAGCAGTTGTGTTTTGCTGTGCAATTCTAAGCTCGATTCAGCATGTGAATTTTGCTGTGCTCACTCTTCACTGTTGCGCTGTACCATGTTGTGTTTTGGACTCACTAGCTTGGCTCCCATTTCTCCGGATGGGGCAATCAGCCCAAGGTAATGGGTACTGGAAGGACTGGAAGAAATAGAAGATACTCCATCCGATAATAACGTTATAATAAAGGCCCACAAAACCGCAAACCTGGAGGAGAAAAGAAAGATAAGGAGAAGGATTGCTCAT
This sequence comes from Neoniphon sammara, assembly GCA_900302535.1. NCBI lineage: Eukaryota > Metazoa > Chordata > Actinopteri > Holocentriformes > Holocentridae > Neoniphon > Neoniphon sammara. Next base: position 55,578 of record OMKZ01022971.1, on the reverse strand, counting down.
CACTACTACTGTCTCACCACACGGATGGATATACAAGCACACAGAAACACAGAGGTGTGGACCAGCGCTGAGCAATTTGTTGATGTGAACATCCCTCTTGGAGTCGGGGCTCAGACGCAGAGCAAACAGCTTAAGTCAGAGTGCGTATGAATTATTGAGCTTTGTTCTCTCAGCAGCCAGGGCTTGGGTCCTCGATGAGGAGGTATTTATAGCTGCTGAATCTCTCTGTGCCACATCCCAGCTTCCACACGCCTCACTGCCCCAGGCCAGGCCTCTGACTCCTCCTCGCACTAGATCACTGATTGATGACATCACTGGTAGACTGACAAACTGACCGACTAGATCGCTGACTGACCGAATAGATCGCTGACCAAATGACTGTGTCCCTGACTGACTGGGTTTCGGGCAGATGACACTGCATCTGGACAGCAGATTGGAGGGGGCATGATGGGTCGCTGCTCGCACAGATGACAGGGACAGATTACGACAGTGATTGGTGCTGGTCTTTGTATGCCGCTCGCTCTGAAGCATCAGAGAGAATATGAACAGGCAGAGGGAGTCCAGCAGCATGAGTTGCACAGCATGTTTCTTGTCTCTGCATGTAGCATACCTAACTGAGACAAAAGTGAAGAAATATGGCATCAAATTCTACATCCCACACCTGCCTTATGTTTCTGGGCTGAGTCTGTACTTTATGTCTTCCAAGTTGTAATCCTGACGTGCAATCGGGTGAATTAATTATAGGCCACATTCAGGAGCTCATGATAGCACCTACCATCAGACTCGAAACCCCGATGCCTCCTAGCCGTGGGTAGACGTAGTTCCACACCCCGATGCTGCCACGCCTGATCCTCTGACCCACTGCCAGCTCAAGGAAGAACAAGGGGATGCCGATGAGGAGGAGGAGAATGAAGTAGGGCACCAGGTACGCACCTAAGACAGGAGATGGATGCAGGGGAGAGGAATTAACCCCCTGAGTGCCACCCAAATTTCACCCTGAGCAGCTTCAAAATTAGAAAAAGCATTTTTTCCATATTGTGAGACAATGTTGCATGCACATTCTGTATCTGCTGGTTGTAACGCTTCATTGATTGGTTGTAATGCTGCACCATTAAATCAAATAGAAAACAAATGTCTTGTGCATCATTTTATACACATTTCTCTGGAAACAGGACATATTTGGTATATTTGGAAACCTTGGGATTTCCATTAGAATTTAAAATAAAGTTCCGCGGGTTTGAACAAAAGTCAGCGGTGCAGCATGGATTTGTCATGACAAACTGACTGACGGGACCGGCAGAGCTGAAGAGATTTTAAGAGTGTTACTGGAGAATGCTGCTGCTGCTTGGGTTATCAGACTGTGTGTTATTTTGTTTGTTTGCCCTGAAATCCATATTTTGAAAAGTACAAGAGCTCACTCCAACAAAAAAGCAGAAGGAACATCATCAAATGCTGTCTCTGAGCGTCTATTTTTGGGATCAATTCTCTCTGTCTTCCTTCAGTCTAATTTTCACTATTTCCACTCCCTCGCTTTCTCACAATTTCCCTCTCCTTCTCCTTTGCTCTTTCTCCTCAGTTCCACTCTCTGCAATCCCCCATCCTCCATTTTGCCAGATTTGCCCTTCGCCTCCTGTTTCGCACGAGGCGAGGAGGGAGAGAGCAGCAGGCTCTCAAAGGCAGCGTGTCACGTCCAGACCTGCTTGCGTCAAGACATGACGGGGCACCATGGTGACAAAAAGATCCAAAGCCAGAGAGGAAGAGTTCATGTGGTGGACGGCTCTCTCACCTGCTGCTATTTACAGACTGAAGACAAATCACTTTAATAACACACTTGGGAGGTCTGACGTTAGACTGGATCAAAAATACTGAGAACATTTTGGGTGGCTATTAGAGCTAATAGCAGACAAAGGAAGCAAAGAAAGGAACACAGAGCCAGATTGCACAGGAGTGTTATTATTTTGACTCAATGGTCCAGAATAAGTACTGTGATGATGCGTGGCCTTTGTTCAGTATTACTTCTGTGGGCCTTTGATGAAGACAGGTAACTGCCTGTCTACTTTTGTTTAGCCATAACACCGGGCATAAAAGGGTGTGAAAGGGAAGGGTAGTGAAAGAGAGAAAGAAAAAGAGAGAGTGGGGAGGGGGAAATAAGGGACAAGGATGTAGAGACAGAGAAAGAAACAGCCCCTTGAACTCTGATTTTTCACTTAAATTTTCCCTTGAGTAGCCACAAAGCTAGAAAAAACATTTCTTTCCATATTGTATGGCAATGTCACACACATTTTCTGTACCTGTTGTTCATTAAATCTACATCATACTTATGTTGAGTGAAATATTTAAACCCAAGATGCCATTGTTTTTACTGCTGCAGCATTACATCAAATAGAAAATATCTAGATGTCTTGTGCAAAACATTTTCCTGTAATTCAGCAGGACATATTTGGTATTTTTGGAAACCCTGGGATCTCCACTAGATTTTAAAATACAGCTCAAAGGGTTTGAACAAACCTCAGCTGCACAGCATGTATTTGTAATGACAAAACCATCAATGCACCAATGGGAATGACATAGTTAAAGAGGATAGAAATCCTCATCAGCAGGACAAGCCCAGACAGGAGGATGTTGCCCACCATGGGGTCACAAATTCATTAGGGTACACACACTCATTACCATGTGCGAGTCAAAACTACATGCACACAAACTGACTTAAATGTGCATACAGCATATCTCCCAATTTTGCACAAGGCCATACACACCCACATGCACCCACACACACACATTGTGGACCTGTGTATATCATTTATTCAGTGTTGCTATATCATGCATTTCATATACCGTAGCTACACACACATCCCACACAAACAAAGTAAACCAACAATAAATGTTTGAATCTCCAGGAAATTGGTGTTGGCTCTTCCATTTCCTCCATTTTAGTCACTGCCACCCACACATCTGAGGCACCAGGGTGTAGGCCGCAACAGACAATATCAGGGAGATAAGCCTGAGAAACCTCGCAAGCAAAGCAAATAAAATTTTAACTGCAGGCTCTCAATCCATGATGCACAGCCAACACTATTGTACAAGACCTCCTGGTGTTCCCGTATCTGTCTGAGAGAGAAGCCACATTATCTCTAATGCCGCTGATGGCACGTTCACTCAGCTCTGAGAAATGTTCGAGGCACCGGCCCTCTTGCTGACATAAGCAGTTGGTTAATTGGTTGACAGAAGCCAATTTATCAAGGAGGAGGAGACTACAATGCTGTCATCAGGTGTACTGTGTAAGTCATCTAGAAAAGTAAGAAAAGAGGAGCACAGCTTGTTATATGAAACTGTATAGGATGGATTTGCTCTGCATACTCAAAAAATATCCATCTGATAAGCCATTTAGTCTCATATTCAGTGTTAAAATCTTATTTTTCTCCAAACAAGTTAAAAAATCTGCCATTGGGATAAGGCAATCCCACTTGTTTCCCATGCTAATCAACTTTCTTGAATCAAATGTTCTGTAACCAAGTGTCATTTTCTTAATACTAGTATGCTGATCTGTTTTAATCTGCCTTGTTTCAACAAATTTATACTTGTTCCCATAAAAAATCCTGAAACAAATGAAACTGCTTTGGAAGCAATTAGGATTATCTCATCCCACTGGCAGATTTTTTTCCACTTTCTTTAAGAAAAACAAGATATAAGACTAAATGACTTGTTCAGGTGGAGATTTTTTGCAGCGCAGTAATTACTCAGAGATGCCAATTTTGGACAATCCAACCATGGAGAAACATTATCTGCCTAGAAAATATTAAAAGTTAACAGAGATAACATTAAAAGTTATCCGTGCTGTCAGCGGCAAAATAAACCCAGGTGTCCACATAATATTGTGAAGTGAACAAACATAATAACAGACTTTATGAGAGATTTTGTTGGCACATCACGGATTATGTATACAAGTTAATTGGCAGCGTATGTACTCATTTCCTTTTCACTACTCTGATGCCTCTGGTTATCTAAAAAGCAGATGGTAAATGGTTCAGAGTAACAGGTGAAGTGCCTCTGTACACAGCCGTACAGATGCACTTTACCTGCCGCACGTTGTTGCTGCAGCTCGGATTGGTGTGAAATTGTAGTTGGCTGAAACTGTCATCACATGTTGTACACTGGTTCGGCCCTGGGCACATTGTTTACATGCTGGGAGAAGACCTACATGTGCCACTGAGTCAGAGAGAGGAAGAGAGAGAGAGAGAGAGAGAGAGAGAGAGAGAGAGAGA
>OMKZ01022971.1:21101-44493 GCA_900302535.1 Neoniphon sammara | reverse complement strand
TTCATCAACCAACAACATGCATACACAGTATGCTTCCTGTCTTCTTCAATTCGCTCATGTGACTCACTTTCCAAGGGCCGACTGCTGGGATCAGTTGCTATGGCAACCGAAGATCATATGATGGTTACTCACCCTGTAAGCTTTTTTCTTTTTTTTTCCCCTTTCCTTTTTAGCACCTACTGGCATTCTGCAGCATAGCTGTGAATGAGCCAGTGATGTAGTACAACATCCTTCCTTACAACACGACTTATCAAGGGGCTGCTGTGCCTGGCCGGCTCCAGTACAAGGCTGCTGTCGTTCATCATTCCCGTTGTTAGCCTGGACTTGTGAACGTCTTATTTATTGCATCCTTAAATCATACAACAGGAGGGAAATTATCCCCTGCTTCCCTTTGTAGCCAGAAGTCTGCTGCAGTGTTACTCACCTGATACAGACAAGCTTGTGTTTCATGAATAACCGCAGTTCATTATTCTTGGACTGATGGCTTGGATCATCGTTCAAGCCAGGGAAAAACAGATGAGAATCCCAGGCACTGTGGAGGGAAATAGTATTTTACAACAAAAACTCACACGCTACAATCTGATAAATGGTATCACAGCAGACACTTGATTCTGTTTGTGTTCCCATACACCCACAGTGCAGCCTCAACACAGCACTCCATCAATATCGCAGCTCTGACCTGAACCGCTCTGACCTTGAGCTGGATGATCACAAGTGGTTATTTTATTCAGCTGTGCGCAGGGAAGATGGGAGTGTAAAGGATGGAGAAGCTGCAATAAAGCCAGTTGCTGCAGCATTTCACATGTTGTTAAACAGGAGGACAGAATGGAAAGGTAATGAGCCATCAGACTGGACTTTACTGAGCCTAAAAAGACCTTCGTAAAGGTTTAGTGCTGTGGGGCCAGACTGAGCTAGAAGACCCAGTAAATATAGAGGAGACAGACAGCACTCCAAGGCTGATTGCAGTCTCACCCATTTGCAATAACGTAATCCTACCCTGCACTATCAGGTATTGATTTAATCCTGAATATGAGGGCAGGCATTAGAACAGGTGAAAGATAACGCTCTGCTACAACATGAAGCAATGCTGTTCTTCAGCATGAGAGCATATTGTGAATGGCGGTGATGCTTATATTCCCTAATCTTGTGAGATCTCCCATTCGACGTCAGCCAGAGCACCAGGCCTTTTATCTCTAACCTCAGGAGAGCCAGGTTGCCAGGTCGCAAATTAAACATGGTGACGAACACCGGCAGGCAAAAACTCATCCTCGTCTCAGGGGGTGTTTTGGTGCAGCTGTGCCAAGCCGCCATGCTGGATTACACTTTGTCTCTCTCTGGACCCCCCTTGCAGACTGAAATGGCACGGTCCCGTCAGTGTACTGACACCTACTCCCTCTGGGTGTGATGCAGTCCTTGGAAAAAAAAGGGGGGGTGGGGGGTGGAGGGGGGAATACCTCAGCCAGTCCCCCGCTACCAGCCCCTTTTCTGTGAGAGGGAGAGTGCCAAGGGCAAACCACAGGTACAACTGCCCTGCTAAACCACTGACTGAGTGCAACACCTCTACTTTTTCCTCGTTCCCTCCCTTTTTCAAGAAAATAAATTCATGACACTGCTAGTTACTGATACATCAGCAACTGCATGCTGAATCCTTAATGTTCCTTAATACTGCCTGGTGTTAGCAGGCAGTATCAAACTCATTCAGTATTCAGCTCCTGCCCTTTGCCTGCTCCTCTTAAATTGCCAATCCCTGCTGTTCAAGTGACAAGAGCCTCATTAACAATCTGATAAGGGCTTCTTTCCCTTCCCTAGATAGGGAAACAAACACAAAAGTCACGACCACAAAAAGGCGAGCGTGAGTATCGACACCAGTGATGAATGTGCAACGGTAAAATCAATAGCACAGCTTTAGCTGTCTGCTAAACACAAAGTCAACACTTCATGGGTGTGATGCTTCGAGCAAAGGCAGAATTAGATGGCAGACAACCTTTAGGTTTGGTTAAACTATTCTCATTTGCAGAGGCCAGAGACTTCTAATGGCAAAGAAATCTATCTTTACGGAATATAAACATTAAATAAAAAGAGACCGAGCAGGGAGAGCGAATTTACTACTTAGGTAAGTTTTATAAGCTCGAAGAGGTGACAGTTGGCCTTCAGAAGCAAAAATAGACTTCAATATCCTGTCACCAGGCTGCATCAATTCATCATTCGGCGTCTCAGAAGTCAGCAGAAACTTCAGATGTTTTAAGAATTATTTTCTCTTGCGTTCCCCCATCGCCTCCATCCCCCATCCCTGATTTTCACAGCCCTTCTTCATCTTGTCATGTTTTTTTGCAAGTGACAGTTGTTGTCTGTCATGCCAGTCTAGAAAGATGAAGATGCATAGAAATATAAGGATCATATCAACATAGACATAAGTTGTGTACTGACTGACATCTTCGAAAATATTTTTTCACATAATGCGGTCTTGTTCACTTACTGGTGCAAATGGAAAGTAAATACTGTATTGCAGACCGCAAATGCACTTTTCCTTTATTGCTAATATAGCCTTATTGCCCTGCAGTTCCCCGCAGTATGTGTGTGTGGGTGTGTGAAGAGAGGAGCTGCTGGGAATGGAACAGCTTTTCATGTCACCAGCTTTGCCACATCACTGATCACTCCGTTCCCTGAAGAATATTCAAGGCAAATATTGTACGAAAGCAGCAGATCTGCCAGTATTGAATGGCTTAGTCATGTAACAGTTTAGTATAAAACTCTGCACAAAAAACAATCAGAATATGCATGCCCTGGGGGAAAAACCAACGGCTTGTGAAATGAAACAAATGTTACATTTTTTTGTTTTCGGGTGGCGGTAATTTCACCAGCTGCACCAACAAATTGTGTTAATTGTTCTTTTCCATACATTACAACAAAATCTCAAGGTCAAAGCTGTGACTGAGGCTGAGAGACAGTGAAAGCCACGTGGCTGATGGCAGGTTTTGTGGGTAATGTGAACACTCAGAGCTAGATCTTTGTCCTGCCTGGTGGTATCTCTCTCCAATACACCAGATGGCCATTCAGAGCCCTGCTGTTCAAGGCTGTACAGTAAAATAAATACTGGCTGCCAGTTCATAGATCAACATGCATTCATCCTTATCATGCATAATGAAAACTCATTGGTCCATGTTTGTATTAATGGCCATGAGCTTCTATGCTCTGACAGAAAAGGTAGAACAATTAAGTGGTAGCTGTTGTTCTTTAAGTTTAAGCAGATGGTTAATGCAAATCTAATGTGCAAAGTCAAATGGGAATAGTGCTCATAAATGTTACTTGAAACCAGTTACAGTAGGTTTTACATGCTTATTTTTTTGTTTATTTTGGTTGAATATGGAGCTTTTAGCTAATTGGTACATTAATAGTGTTTACGACCATGATCCAAGGACCACTTGTAAACATAAAGATATGATATAGCAGAGGCCCTCAGACCCAGCCAGTGGGCTGTGAAGAGTCCACTTCCAACTGTAAGGGCCACTTCTCTGCCACCTAACGATGACTAACACACAGTGACTGGTGTCAAGGGGGCACTGCAGCACTTAAAAAAACAGAGCATGCACCATCTTTTATATAACAACATAAAAGACTGCAACCAAAATGTTTGCACCCTGAACGTTGTGACCCTGTCAACTGCATAAATGTCAAAATGTGTGTACCCTGAGGTAATGGCCTGTGATTCACTAGTCAGTTTAAATGTTTATTAGGTCGCTGCCACTACCTCAGTACCTGTGCTCTGTGTAATGACAATAAAGTTGAATCTGGTAATGGTGATGTATTCAAGTCATCTGTGCTGTGGATGTGCATATACTGTATGCATGTTGTGTGTGCATTTGTGCCCGTGTATGTGTGTGATGCTACATTGTTCATCTGTATTAACTCAATTCCCTGTGTTGTTGTAGTCTCTATATTTTGGTTAACCAGCCTTGACCACAGCAGAAGGCTGCAGTGAGATCCAGAGCAAGGGAGAAATTATGTTATCAGTTAATTATGATAGGGTAATATTATCCTTCATGAGATTTGTCCAAAATACATGTTGCACCCAAAGTAGTTCTACTTCACACTATTAGTGAAATTTCCATAATTATATAGGCTATGCTCAAAGTACAATGAATGATTACTACAGTTTAAATAACATGATGCCTTCAGTATATTTGTAATTCCAGCCTTAGGCAATATTCTCCCTGTTTCTTGAGCGTATAGAAAAACTAAGCAGTGAGGTTTATTTATGAGTACATATAGAAACACATGGATGAACATCTAATGGACCTATGTGCTATAAAAGCCAGTCCTCACAAACAGGGCACAGGGTGAATCATGACTTCCCTCTTATAATGCCTCAGCCATTAGACTGAGCTTATCTGACATTAGAAAGTGGCAGTAAATTCAGTTTTTATCAAAAAATGAAATTCTGTTGTTTTCTCTTACTCATTGTTAAGACAGAGCAAGAAAAGAAGTTAAGCATTAAGCATGAAATACATATGCGAATCACCACATTTTCAAAAATGTGGTTGCACAGTAAATAATGAACCTTCTGAAGCATTTATCTCAGTTTCATACTCTCAGTAGTTACAGGGCTGTCTTTTGTAAAGTGTAATGCAGCACAGTCTTTGTGGAAGTCCACTAATCACATGGACAAATATCAAGATTTGATCTGCAAAGCTGGTTTATAGTTTAAAATGAGCTGGCATAAATGTAAACAAGCAACCAATCTCCATTTTATCACTGATATAATATGACTGAAATTAATTAGATGCAGCATTTAGTATGTTCATCCTCCACCCCTACAGTCCAGATCATATTGCTGAAACATAACTATCATGTAGGAAATCCTTAAGGCTGAAATCATAAGAAACGTCAAACAGGCAGAAGATATGTCATATGCACAGAGAAAATGCAGACACACATGATACTGAATGATGCATAAAACACCCAGAATGTGATATTTTTGTGCCCTCTACTGGCTGGAATTGTAGCGACCGTATTGTACGAGTTAAAAGACCGTACCATGCTGAGATGAGATCATTTGAATGCATCTGGCATCCTCCATATGCCTGAGTCTAGAATATGAATGTCAGGGCAGGTTTATGACATGCATTAATCTCACAATACCTGCCCCACATTGTACAGCAGATGTATTATTGAAAAGGTGTTTAGCCTCTTTTACTGCTCCTTTTTGTTTTCTGTTCACTGAGATCTGCAAATGATAAACACTGAAAAGCCATTTTTGACAGATTTGCATGTTCAGTCTCATGTCTCTGAATGATTAGCATGGTAATCCTCTCCCCTCCCTCCATATCCTCTCCGGCTGTTGAGGCAGGCTGCTGAGACCTCTGCTGCGGAGAGAGGACTTCGCTGCCATCTGGGCTGCAGCAGGGAGTGGCAACCGGCGCACCAGACACGCTAAAAGGTCACACATATATACATATATACACGGTGGGGGCATACATGTGCATATATGCAATGCACACAAACACATAGGCGGATAAAGGGCAGACATGTGAGCTGACAAACACTCATGCACACATAAAAACACGCACATATCTCAAGACTTTTAGGGATGTGCATTTGTTAAATTCACTGTTGTTGCTTCTTTATTTGATTTGTGAATGAATGTTAAATGTTTGAGGGTATGAGCTCGGGACACGGCCAACATACCTAGACTGATCTACCCTCCATGTTCAGATTCATGTCTTCATCGGTAACAAGGCCAGTGGCTGCAGTGATAAATTCTGCTGTTGTTCAGACGCCCTCATACAGCGCCTGGCTCACTGCCAGCTCCATCAGCAGACAACTCTGTCTGTCTGCCTCCTCTCTCTCCCTCTCTCTCTCTCTCTCTCTTTCTCCTGAAGACAAACGACCTAGTCTCTGCCATGGCACTGTGGCTGCCATCGATTATCACTACTCTCCGTCTCATTCTCCCCCTCGCCTCCCCCCTTCTGTTTCCCTCTCATTTAATTCCTTGATTTTTTTCACGCCCTGTTTCACTATCGATTGAAATGCGGGGTGACAAGAGTATGATGTCTATTTTGCAGTGCGCTGTCTCTTATAGCAACACTACAGCATCCCTCCCAGGCAAGAAATGAAGGAGATGTAACTACAGGGAGCATGCCACATATTTTGACATACTTCTCCCAGACTGTCCCTTTAACCAGACAGTTCAAATGATTAAGGAAGATTGTCATTTGTGCTATTAAGGTGCTAGACTTTGGGGTCAGTAGCATCTTGCCTGAGTTAAATTCAGCCACTACAGCCATGAAAACTGGCAACAGTCTGCCACTGCAACCATAAACAACAGAGTACAGAGTGAAATGACCTGGTCATAAAAAGCTGGCTAGTCTGAGGGTCTGACGTACAGTTGTGGGCTCTATAAAAACCGCCTTTGCTCCGAGCTCCGTGGCCATTAGTGGGAATGATTGTTGCCATATATTTCAACCTGTATTCGCCTACTGAAGTTTTAGGTAATAGTAACTCCAAGGTCCCGGTCCTGACAGTAGGGAAAACAAATGATTATTATAAAAGGCTAAAGGTAATGGGCCGTATTTCACAAGCCCACGAAATGGTTTCTCCTGGTAATCAAAGCTGCTTTCCATGCATTGAAGGTGCATGTTTGACAGGCCGTTTATCTCACTGCATGAAGTTGTTACACTCCCGGTTCCCAGTGCGCACCAAGCTTGGGAGGAAAATGATTTTAATAGGATGATTTTGCTAATATTATTTCAAAAAGAATTACTGTATCTCACGGTTCAGTCAGGGTTTGAGACATTTATTAGATGATGTTTATATGCACATTTACAGCATGTAGATAAAAGTTGTGGAATGCTACCTGATGAACTTTCCCATTGCAGTTCAGTGATACTAATAAGAATAAATGGGATCAGACTTCCACCTTTCATATGTAATCAGTTAGGCCTTAATCATATTGCATGTAAGACATAGTGCATGGACCAGTGTCAACCAATCTGTATGAGCTGTTCATAAATCAAAAACACAGGATGGGAGTGCAGTTCACATTGTTTTTTTGATTTCAGTTGACATGACCTATTATCACCACTAGATGGTACCATGAATGTCACTGTGGTTTAGGATGGTTTTTTTTTTATGAACATTGTTTATAAAGGTGGTTGATGACTGATTTGAAGCTCAGTCCAACCACAGTGCAAAAAAATAAAAAATAAAAAAATAAAATAAAAATTCAAACGTCACCCTCTGTTCTTGCTTGTTCAGGACAAACCAGAAACAGTGGTCACACTGGATGAATGGATCACTTCAAACCAGGAAGTCGCCATATGCATGCATCTGATCCTTTGACGCAGTTTCCTTTGAAGTTGATTTTGTACCCTAACTGATGCTTTTGCTTCATCACAAAGGCAGATTGATATTTTGAGTTTCATTATGATGCAAATAGATAGTAAAATACTCTAAATTATCAATGGGTCAACTCACTCATTCTATATGCAACAGTATGATTGTAATGGTATCCCAGCACTGAAGAACGCAGGCCAGACACAGTAAATGTTGCTTTCTGACTGTACGTATTGATGCTATAAAATTAAGTATTAGATGTCATATTACTTGGGTGTGCAAAAAAGCTGTATGAAAGTGTATGCTTCTGCCTTGCAAGTCATAACACAAAATGTAATAAAAAATGAAGAATGTCTTTAAAAAAAAAACAGGCTTATTTTGTCAAAACACACAGACACACACAGACCTCAATATAAGCACAGTTGCCTGTTTGATGCACAAAGGCTATAGCTCTGTGGTCTTCCTCCTCGGGGTCAAAGGTAAAGCCCTGACCTGGTGAGGCCAACATGCCCTTGTTAATAAAACAATAAACAGCAGTCTTCTCTCAATGGCCTCCCAACCAATGCGCTCACTAACAGGGTTAGCGTGCTGAAACCCTTTCATCCCCTTATCTTGCACCCAAACTATAACCAACATACACACATGCATGCACACATACATCATTTTATTATCATCAACCAAACAAAGGAATATAACGCTGATGATCAAGATTTATCCCAAATCCTGTTTACACATGGATGCTAAACAGGGGTTTAATAAGACTTTGTTTACTCTTTGCCCGCCATATGTGATGTTCCTGAGTGTTTGAAATCTAAGATCAGGCACAGAGGGGGGGCCTGTGGCTCCCAGGACACCTAATACTCTGCGTGCTCCAGGGCCGGTGAGAAGAAAAAGAGCACAATTGGATTAGATACCAAAATAGGGTCAGTGTTTGTTTTAATCAGTCTGGTGACACAGGGAGCTCTTGAAAGCACTGGCTAAAGAAAGCCTGGAGAGAGAGAAAACGAGAGAAAGAGAAAGAGGAAGAGGAAGAGAGAGAGAGGGAGGGAGAGAGAGAGAGAAGGGGCAGCCAGGGTGATTGGTCCCCAGGCTATCTGGCTGGCTAATGGAGACTCGGCCTGAAGGGAAACTGTCTGGGGGTTGGCTGGCCTTTCAGAGTTCACTGTCAGGTCTTCAAACCAAGAGGACAGTGGTCACTTCTAATATCTGATATTGTTTTCTGCCTGAGGAGGAATTAATAGCAGTTAGTCTGCATATACATTTAGCCTACATATTGGTATCTGAAAAGCTCATAGATGCTGTAGAGGTGCATATTTGAAGGCAGTAATCTTTTTTTTTTTTTTTTTCATCATACAGTGGCTTCCCTCAGAATTTTTGATCCTTTGGACTTAAACCTTTCTGGGAACGCTATTTTCCACATTTTCTGCGTGGCTCACTTCTGATACTGAATACTTGCAATAACGAGCATGAATATTTTGGTGCATTTGGTTTTGTTATCCTATTTTACACATTTAACACAAACATTTAACACAAACATGGGAGTGTGTTTATATGTAGGAGGATGTATGTATTTTTTATTTATTTTTAATAGCAATCTCAATCAGTGATGATATTATTGCCACTACTATCTGATTATTCCATTCCACTGCATTCAGTTTATTTCTTTTCTTCTTGTATCTTGTATGTCTTTTGCATGTGACTGTGCTGCAGAATCAATTGCCCCTCAGGGACAAATAAAGCCAAAGCTTAAGCTGAAGTTGTTTCATGTATGTCCAGATTATATATGCACCGTAAAAGGGGTTTCAAATAAAGTTGCAAAAACATTTGAAACCCAAGGCTGGGAATGTCAACTGTCTTGTCTTAGCCGGTGTTATCTGATTACCAAACGTTTTTCTAATCTTAGGCACTGGATCAGAAGTTTGGAAAACGAGAGAACTGAGGCTTGTGATTGAGGAGAGCGTTCACTATCACAGAGAAAAAGATAAAGTGGAAATACTGTGGCTGTGGCTCGTGTTTTTTCAGTCTGGGCGATTGCAAGATTACTCTCCCTGGCCAGAATTTGAATTGTGGCTTATGGGGAACGTACTGTGGTGGCAGCTGACTATACTCTCCAGGCCAAGGCTTAAAATCCATACAGTGAAATACCACTAAATTTCAGATGTCAAGTATGTTTTTCCTATGCCCTGGTGCAGCTCCGCCTGCATTGGGGAACAGTTACCATTGTCTCCCATAACCAGAAACAAAAGAGCAGTTTCCTTGTCCCTGTACTGCGATGCCACATCTACACATTGCTCCCTGAAGAATTAACAGGAGAAGACAAGAAAGTCGTGTGAAAGAGTGTACTGAGTGATTTCTGATCATATGGATGGATTTGCTGGTTCATCAAAGTCAGTCTGCAGTTTATGGAGAATGGAGCAGCGCCAGACTGTAGATCTTACTGGTATTAGAGATTAATGTGTCAGTTGTCTAGCTTTGGGAGAACGTTATCCAAGTCCATAAATATTCATTGAATTGTTGTAGGCTATGACATATACAAATGCTTAAAATGAGTACTATTCTCATTCAAGTGCCACCCATGTATAGTCTACTGACTTCAGAGTCCACATATAGGTAAAGTAAAAACTACAAGAACATTTAGATCAATATGGTGTAAAATTTTTAATTGTTTTTCCTGGTCTAGAATAACACTATGTCACGTTTGTGTGTGTGTTCGTGTGTGTGTGTGCACGTGTGCATGCAAGACAGAAAGAGAAGGAGGAGAGAGAAACTCCTGCATATCCATCAACCTTCTCCATGGTGTTTGGTAACGGTATCCCCCGGTCGGAAGTGCAAATCCAGCTGCTGCGAAGTGGCCATAAATTAGATTTTCTGGAACGTGGTGCGGACGTAGTCTCCGGTGTGTCGTTTACTGGAGCGTTCAGGCCTCGCTACCCCACTGCAGCTTTCATTATCATTACCTAAATCTCTAAAACCTAGCTGATCAATTGTCGTGTCCCTCAAATTACCTGAGTTGTGCATCAAACCTTTTTGTCTGGGGACCTACTTCCCTAACAGCCAATGCTAGAAGTCGGTTTTAGTTTTCCTTGAAGCTCCAGGAGAACCTATACATAATTTATCTCTTTTAAATAACCCAGACATGTTGAAAACATTACTACTCGTGCTTTTGCACTCCGAGCCTAGAGGTTAGTGTGATGTGCCTGCTGAAAGCTTTTCCAAATCACAGAGAAATCGACTAAGTAAGTTCAGATTTTTGCAGCTGCTTTCTATTCCTCAATGTGCAGAGTAATTCCAAACAGTTTATTTTCTATCCAGCCACTTCAACCCCCAAGGTCATTTGCTTTTTCTCTCTCTAAACAGGCAGAATTCTCACATGTCCTTTCTTCATGGAGCTCCACTCATGCTGATTCGTTATGCTGGTCTATTCTTCCCCAGCTGAGTTGTGACAGTCCCATTTAGATGTGTCAGAGCCAGACTTCCTTTAAAATCTGATGGCAGACTCTTTCCCCCAATCCTCTGCTCTGTCTGAGATCTTCTGATAACCAAATGACAAGGCCGGCTTCAGCTGCCTGAGGCCTTTCACCCGGATCACAGACTGCCAGTATGCAATCCTTTGATGGCAAAAGATGCAGTCTTGGTGTGTGTTTTATTATATACAGCTCAGAGGCTGCAGAAATACACACACAGTAGACTAAAAAAAAGCAAGTGCAT
This sequence comes from Neoniphon sammara, assembly GCA_900302535.1. Taxonomy (NCBI): domain Eukaryota; kingdom Metazoa; phylum Chordata; class Actinopteri; order Holocentriformes; family Holocentridae; genus Neoniphon; species Neoniphon sammara. The sequence continues at coordinate 33,453 of OMKZ01022971.1, read as the reverse complement.
GAGTGTGCATTTGTGTTTATGTGTGTTTGAGCTGTATGTGTGTGCATGTGCATGCCAGTGTTTGCAGTGCGTGCAGCTATGCCCTGTATCGTTGAAAGACATTTTGAAGCAGCGAGACTGAGCCGAGACAAGAACGCTGGCTGCCATGCTTGCAAGCAAGGGGTTGTGGGTAAAAGGATGCATCATGGCCGGTGTCTGGGTGGCTGTCTTGGGGGGTCACACTCTGTGCCCAGGCCCTCAGGGCACCAGTAGCAGGATGGACCCACACATCCGCTGGGATGGATGACCCCATCTATCCCTGTGGAGTTTGGCTTGGACAGCTGTATCTGATTGGACAGGAACAAAGGGCTGCACTGCACCAGGGGGTTTGGCATTCAGCAGATACTATATGGACCATTCCTCTAAGTTGAGAGTCAGTTCTCTCAGACTTTCACCAATATCTTATGTTTGTGCATCGCTTTTTCCTACCCTGAGAATGACAGGGGGCATGTGGGAACATGTGCTCTGAGATCCAAAACTTCCCTTTTGTGGTTCAAGAGCGCTTTCAAGAGTCTAACCAGACTCCTTTTAGCAAGGGGAACGAGAACCTAATTTAAAAGTTAATATGATGAGGTTGGTTTTGTGTTTGTTGATCATCTTGGCTCTGTCTTTCCTGTCAGCAGACTGGGCATCAGCTGCCACTGTTGCAAAATATTTCCTGAAACATTTGGTCAGAAAGTTCAATTATTAGGGTTAATTCAACTAGGCAAAATAATACAACCCATCTATCTTTGCCAGACATTGTGAGGTCTGTGATGCCACTGTAAGACTAATTATTGGATGAGCAGTCAGAATGGCATCACTACCACGCTCTTATTAGAGAGCAATAAAAAAAATAGAAGCATTAAGTCCTCCCTCTGGGCCTCAGGCATACTGTACTGTTTTCCTGTTCAGTTCTGCAGGAGGGAAATATGATGACCACCACCACCACCACCACACACACACACACACACACACACACACACACACACGCACGCACGCAAGCGCTACATCACCCCTCCGCTACCTAGACTCCAAAAGGTCAGGACTTTTTAATAAACAACTAATTTTATTTTATTTATTTATTTTTATCACGTCTTATTATAATTCTAATCTTTAAATCTGCTTGAATCCAGATTTGATGGAAGTTTCCTACCTCGACTCAATTAAATGGGATTATGGGAATTTGTAAAATCTATTAGGCATCATACTCCAACAAATCCTATACTGACACGAACACTGTCAGAGAAATATAAAAATATTAAGTGCCCGCGTCGTTTTTCATTTTCTTTTTTTACGTTTTGGATATTTTTTGCACTTCTTCTGCGCTCATTGGTATCCTTTCCCTCAACTGAACTTGCAAAACTCGGCTGATTTATTGTGAGGCACTGCGGACAGAAGAAAAAAAAACTTTTTGCTCGTAAGTATTTATCCAGAATATAGCTGACAGGTTTCTGCAAAAATGTGAGAAACTTGGTCGGTTACCGGAGATGTCCTGTGCGTCAGGCGTTTTCTCGTTTGATGCGCTGGAGACGGAGGCCGCTGCCAAAGCCACAGGTCCTCCTGTCAGGCTGCTGCTGTCAAGAGGCGCACGATTAAAAGCTCTGTGTTTCTGGTCGTCCAAATGTCGGTGTCATGATGCCTGAGCTCAATACAGACCGTCAGACACGGACAAGATTTATTAAAAAGCAGCAAATGTGGATAAACAAATGGGCCAAAAAGTGTGAAGACTGTGGACTCCCGCATTGTATCATCCTAAGGAAAAGACTCAGCAGTGTCGATAAAATTCAGTTCTCAGAAAAGCATACATTTATTTTTTCCCTTAAAAATAAATAAATAAATAAATAAAATCTGTTATTATAGATTAATTTGCATAGCTTTTATGCCACTTGGGGTACTGTTAATTTAGGTCAACGACCATGTCATCCTAACCAAATTAAGCCGTGGGTTAACAGCTTTTAGGTGAGTTAGGTTAACGTTCCTGCTTGTGAACAGAGAAAACCTATTTTATGTGTTTTAGGTTGCCTAAAGGGCTACAAACAGTTGCCTAAAAAATATGGGTTGAGTCTAATTGGTCAAAACTGAATAAGCTGATATGTATAGGCTGACAAGCAGTCTGGTTGGACAAGAAAGCGTACAGGGTTTTTTTTAACAGTAATTATTAGGCTTATATCTATTCCACGATTTAGGCATTTCTTAGCCTTAAATTGTTGCCTTATTTTCATATTTATCCCCTTACGCGACGTGCGTTTCGAGGCACCATTTACAATATAGTCACTGTGTAAAGTTATAATTTAATAAACCAATAACCGACTTTTGTGAAATTTTGAATCGCCTATACGGATGAGAAATTATGAGCTGAAATTGTGAGTTCAAAAGCGTAGCCTATACGAGAATGGCATACAACTAATCATGATGTAAAATACAACTCATGTAACCCAGCACTTATTCATTCATCCATTCATTCAAACTGCCCTTTTAATTAATGGTACGTTAAGATGTTTAACTACCCAGAGATAAGATAGGCCTATTAGTCAAGCCTGCATATGAGTTCAAAAGTGTAGCCTAAAAGCGAATGAAATGTCTAATCACGAAGTAAAAATGGACTATGTAATCCTGCTCTTATTTATTTATTTCATTGTTTACTTATTTACTTACTTACTTATTTCTTTATGATGCCCTTTTATTTCCTGGCATTTAACCACTCAGTGATAAGATATTACACCACATTTCTTTGACGGCATAAAACTGTCAGAAAGGCTGAGGCAGCCCCCTGAACTGCTTTACCAGCGCGTCCATCCATCCTGCAGTCAAGAATCAGAAGAGACACTCTGTTTCCTTCAATCATGAGTGAAAAATTCCTTAAATTTCTCTCTGCAAAATAGCCTAATGCATCATTGTGTTGCAAGTAGCCCGTTGCGTTTGTCAAGAAGGCAAATGGCACTGAAGACATGATCAAAAGGCTTCCTATAGCCTATATCATTTTCAATATTTCGTTTCCAGCCATGTTCTTGCCCTATGTAGAGACCATGAAAAATACTCTAACCTATTTGTTATGCATTACTATCCAATTTGCTGGAAATGGAGAGTTTAACTGTTTTGAGCGATAGCTTTGTTTGCTTAAACTAGCCTACCGCTGGAAATGCATTTAATTAGAAATGTGATTTTTAGGCTATTAAATAAACATTTTAATAGTAACTGCCACATTGAACAATAAGCGCTATAAATAACCTAGATTCAACTAACATAATTGGAAAATAATTACCTGTCTACGTTTCCTGGGGGATGACATGGGCCGCTGTGCCCTTTGGATATTGCATATTTCAAAACAAGAATAATTATGTCACAGAAAGTCTAAATTGTTTAGGCTATGAAAAACCTTGGCGGGACAGTCAAATTTCAATTCAATTAAGTCATCAACAGTGTCACAGTAATTCAAGCGGGTTGTTGAACTTAGGTTTGTGTTTTAAAGTAAAATGTGTAGATAATCGCCCCATAATCTTGTGTACGACTATAGGCCTGTCCCCTCCTGTGTATCGAGAAACTTCACTTAAACTTTTACAGGACCTCTCAGGTAATTTGAACCAGTGTGTTTAGATGAACGTTGCAACAACAGATGTATAACAAACCTCGCAGGTGCTATTTTGATTCCATGTGTGCGATGTCTCAAGCTATTTGCTGGAGCATTGGGTCCGGGAAGGGGTTAAGCGGGACACTGAGCCAAGTGTCTGCAGGATGGGAGGACCTGAGAGGAGGTTCCTGTCCTCTGGCTCCGGATAATGAAAATCCCATGGTTTTGCATCCGTGCTGTATGATCAGCGCTCGACCACCTCTAATTCGATCAGTGTCCCGGGTCAGAGGCTGTGTTGAGCTCACTGCAAAAAATAAAAAATAAAATAAAAATATCTTTCTTATTCAGAAAGTTTGCATATTTCTTTGCATGCCCAAGCCAAATTTTCAGGCCTACATTACTTTTCCATTAAGCCCTTACCATTAAATTGGCTGTCGTCGTCTAACCTCCAGAAATTAGACTAACCTCGGTTGTGAAGGGCCAGAGGAACCAAATTTGCCTTTATGTCCGAAGTTTTTGTCGTCTCTTCGCGCGGTCAAATCAAAGTAGACTAGTGGTAATTCCGCTACACCAATTAAGTTAATTTTTCTGTCATTTCCTGTTTAAATTGGCTTAGAGGTGCCCGTGTAGATGACTACTTAAAATTTGATGAAGACGAATCGGGGGATTAGAGGGGAGAATTTACGTAATTCAGCTTCAACCTGACTTTTATAGCGTCTGATTGCAAAAGTAATGACTTAATTGCATTTTCAACTACTGGGAAAAGCAACAGCCTTGCAATCTTGGATTATTGTAACGCGTTACTTTGCAGTGCGTCACCACTCACCACTATTCACAGGGACGCTTCGCCAACGGGTCCCCGTCCACTCTAAACACATTTAGGGATTATTTATTTTTAGCACTGGCGTGCGTCCACTGCGACGAGCTCTAGCTGATATCCAGATGGTTTTGCTATGGTCCATGTTTACGGATTCCTGGAGATTGTGAGTAAGAGCGAGGTTGTACCGGCCTGTCCTTCATTAGGAGCCAGCCAGAGCAGAGAGACATTCATCACGATAGACGGAGCTTTCATAACCCGGTGTTCCTGCACACAGAGTATTTCTCTCACTGGGCTACTGTTCCGTGGTCTGCAGAGAGAAAGGTTTCTGCCTTACCATGGTCACACACACACACACTCACTGGGAAATTCACTGAGTTTACATTTAGCTTTCAGTATTCAAAGAGGCAAAGCACTTATTTTAACCTGCTAAAATGTCACCTGGAATCTGTCTCGGTTCTGTATGGACTTGTCACTGCAAAATGTGTTTTACAGCCTTTTCTGATATACAGTAAAACTCGTTTTAAGAATACTACATCCCAGAGGCCTCACATTTATGGATTGTATGTGCATCATGCTCAAGCAGTAAACATGGAAAATAAAAACAAGTTCTGAGTATATGTTGACTTTTTACAAGTTATCTATTTTTGGGCCTTGCAGGCCTAACTCAATGGCCTAACCCCTTCTATATTATACAGTTCCAGTTTTATGGTTGTTCTGTGTTGGATTTAACCTAAGTGCTTTTGACTGCCAAAACTAAGAGAGCCACACAGCATGGGTTGTAGCAACAAATCTTTTATGATAAATCAACCATGGTAGGAGACAAATTCCATGTTTTGATGAACTGAGACTGCAAGACCTTGTCATTATTTGTCAGTGAGATTACACTGACACACATCAATGTTATTTCGGGTTGCTAAAATAAAGGGAAGATTAGCAGGGGGTTAAATGACTGGCTTACTAGGTCATGATATTTCCAACAGTGAATCTCATAAAGAAAAGAATGGAAAATGCTTCCTTTTCAAACTTTTATGCTCCTGTGTGGAGAGGAAAATTTTCAGACGATAAAAATTCTAAGCAGAACAATCCCATCTAAAAACAGCCCTTTATTATGAGTATTGCTAGTCAGGATAAGACAGTATCAGCGTGTTACTGTCAAATGCACACAGCTCATCTCTTGTTATGGACTGTGCTTTGCTGCTAACACTCACTGGACTCCAGTGTGCTAGATGACGCCTCATATGAGGTCAGACAGAGGACAACGACCCCACTTCCCATTCCCCCTCCGAACCTCCACCCCCAGTGCTCACAGACCAGCTTCAGCCTCCCAGAATGCACCTCTCCAGCCGGCTGACCCCAGGGTCAGCAGCTGTCAGTCACGGCCTCAGCTGGCTCTGCAGCTTCTGGACACAGACTAGAGGATGTGAGGGAGGCCTCAGAGAGGAACCCGGCCTCTGCATATGGGATCATCTTTGTGCATTCATGGTGTGTAATTAAATTAGCTATCCCTTCTCCTATTCTAATGCAAACCTCAGGTTGAATCACCACCCTGTACGTGAGAGGAAAGGCCTCAGGCAGTGATAGCCAGACGAAGACGGACGCATATGCTGACAATGTGTATGTTTAGTCCAGACAGAGTTGTGCTTCATACTGGCTGACTGTCTATGTTGGCGCTCATCTGACAGGTCTATTCTAATGACTTCTCCATCTACATGCTGTTGGAGGATCACAATTTGTCAATGGAAGAGGTCAGATCTTTGTTTTCAATCCCTACATGTAACAGGCATGTCCTTATAGCACTGCCAATATGTTGTACTGCCACTGTTTTGCTAACTTTTGATGATCTCAACATTCAAAGTCTGACTTTACATAATAAAGCAGGTCAGTTCCTCATTACTAGAAAAATTTGATTACAAACTTGTATGTGTGTGTGTGTGTGTGTGTGTGTGTGTGTGTGTGTGTGTGTGTGTGTGTGTATACGTGCGTGTGTGTGTGTGTGTGCGTGCGCAAGGACAATGGCCTACAACATAAAAAATGTAACTTATGAGCCTGCAAATTCAGTAAATATTTTTCGTAGTAGGTGAAAACGTCCCATAGTGGTCAGCTGGGTCTATGTTACACACCAGCTGACATCCACAAGGCAACTCTACTGAAATGGCATCATTATTAAAATATAAAAGTGCAAATATGTATATTCAAAATCCACATGCCACATCAAGTGCACTGTTGTGGGTTTTAAAGTACATCAGATCTAAAACTGGTGGTTCTTCAATCAACTTCATCGTGCTTTCAGCTCAGGAAAATGATGATTTCTTTAATCAACCTGTGATGCTTTATGAAGACGGGATTCTTGAAGCTGATCTTCAAGTAGTTCTTGAAAATTTGTTTCCATAATATCCTTTAGGAACATGGAAATTTCAAGATGCACTGTTATTGGGAAAGTGTCCCAAGGTTAGCTATAGCTATGATTTCTTACATTCTTCTGATGGAGAGCATTTTGAGTTTCAGGCAGACTCAGATCACAAATCCTGAGAACTTTGAAACTAAACAAAACATTTTTCTATAATGGCAGGTTGAGGAGCTTCATTTATTGATCCCACTTGACACTTGAAAACATTTGAGGGATATTCAATGCTTAAAAAGCACCAGTTCACTGATGTTTGTATTATTCAGTGTTGAGGAAAGTGCCTGACGACTCTCAGGCATACAAAAAATATATACAGAAATAAATTATCTGCTCTCTTATTCTTTTAATTTCCCTCCTCAAAACAATGATCGAAACACAATGCTATCTTCATTTGAAATTAAACAAGTTATTTCTATGAGGCTCCTCTCTCTCTCTCTCTCTCTCTCTCTCACTATCATGTCAGGTACTGGGAGGCACCTGAATATTACATTATTCAACAATGCCGCAAATCAAGTCTCTCTACAAGGCCGATATCTTATTCATCTACTGCTCTGTGCTTCCTGAAGTAGAGCATATTTGCTGACATAATTAGTTGGCATAATCAAGACTGTACTGCTTTGTGATGATAACAATGTTGTACAGTGTATATCATTTTGTATTGCTAAAGACTGGATGGAGTGTAAAAGGGCACCACTCATTCAGACACTTGTTCCTGTGCCAAGGTAAATCAATACAGTGAACCACAAGATCACCTATTGTTTCCATACAAGGTTTCCTGCATATAATCTCAATGGTATACAAATTTCCTCCTTTGAAAGTTTTAAAATAATTAAGGATATACAATGATGGCTCCAAGCCAGTCAAGGCTGCTCTCTTATGTTCATGATATACATTCAGTTGTTAGGCTGTGTCAGGCCCTGAGAACCTGCATTCATTGCTACCTACAGCAAAAGTAGACGAGGACGGACATAAGTTACCAGAAAAGCATATGTGCCAGAATGGCCAATGCAAGGATAACAGTTTGAAGCATTCAGTAATTTATTTGTTCATATTAATGTAGAATATTCTACAGAGTTAATCCACAGTAATGCAGAGCAGGACAGACTCGTCTTGCAGTGTGTTACAGTTCTTAATCCATATATTAACAAATGGGTAGTCCTGCCACAGACTGGCGAAAGCTAGAGTTGAAGAGGTTTTTCATTCTCAAAATGACAGATTGACAGAGTTCTTAATACCAAAAACCAACATTAAATGGCAACTAAGCATGAATTTTTGCATTTATAAATGTTTTGCTTGAAATATGGTTGCAGAAAGTTGTGAGAAGCTCCAGTCCGATCCATCACAAATCTATAAATAAGATACACAGTCATAACTGGCTCAATAGAAAAGTCTTAGATTCTTAATTTGATTCACAAATACTATATTGTTTGTATATAGTTCAAGACTTTCATTACCCTAATCATTTTTCACCTTATTCGACTCGTGCTTCCACTAAAATTTACAATTGTTTTGGATTATTTTGTTAAACAAGTAACTGAAACTTTGATTGAATAACTTTTTAATCGAGAAATGAAAGACAGACTAGTCAACTATCATACATCCCTTCAAGAAACAGAGATTAATTTGAAGGTAATCATAAGTGTGAAAATTGCTGTTATCTTCTTACTATTCCTTTGAATGCTAACGGCCTGTCTGGCTCTGAAGTAGTCTTGGTAATAAATATTCATATACCTTTCAGGGTCTTTGTTATGTTGACTACCTTCCATCTGTATGATCTGTTGTGGCATGAGAAACACAAATGGTGAAAATAAATAAATAAAAACTAACTAAATATATAAATAATGATGACAATGAGTGAACGGGGGAAATTTGGAACATCAAAGGCTCCCCTATCTTTGTACCATGTAAACAGTGCGTGCCTTCAGTGAGTGGAAGAGCCCTTTTTAATGATTCCATGGAAGATTGCCACATCGACAAGCATCCTGTAATAAATAAAATTAACAAACATTTCTGTAGGGTCTTTTCAAAGGGAAAGAGAGCCCAATGTTTTTTTTTCAGATAAGTGGTCTATACATCCCCTGCTCTTTCCTGATTAGTCTAATCCAGTGAGAAGTGCGTGCAAGGTTTTGATTGAGTCAGCCGTCGAGGACCCCGAGGGGAACCCTCCTGATAAGTGCCTTTACCTTTCACCTCCAGAACCCCACGCACGTCGCTTCGCCATATCCCACTCCCTCTAATCTCATTTGGCCCAGGAAGACATGCTCAGGCACAAGAAGCTACGATTAGCATCCTCTTTACCAAGGGATTCCATTGGCTTGGACTGCCAGTGCTGTCCTCAACCTGAGTCGCTGAAGGCACTAAATCAGGCAGGTAGTTCTGTGTGTGGCTAGTGTGTGTGTGTGTGTGTGTGTGTGTGTGTGTGTGCATAATGGTCCGACTTGCATGTGTGTGTTTGAGTGCAACCAGATGTCATAAGACGTGTTTCCTCTATTTACCCCCTTAGTATTATATCGACTTAAATATTGCTGATGGAGTGTGAGCAGAACTACACCTGCCTTTGTTTTCATTAGTGTGACGTGTCTGCAACGGGTGATATGCAAGCCAATAAAATTACAGCACATGTAACTGTAAGGCAGAGTTTACACAGAGATCAAATGTTAGTGCCTCATCTTTTAAAAATTGTTTTTTAGCCAAAAAAAAAAAGGCCAGTGGATCGTGGCATATACTGTTTGTGCTTATCTTCTTATTCAGCAACAACAAACCATCACAGTGTATTCAAGTATTTACAGCATCTGTCAGCTGTCCTCTGCAGTGATTAACAATATGGGCTGTTGTTTCACTATGAACTTTGGGAAAATTTGTTGCAGAGATTAAGTAAAATTGCATCCTGTGGTGAAAAGAGACTTAAGTGCACATGCATATATAGTCTCATACATAGTCTCAATGAGCTTTGCAGTAATTATGGAGCTTCCACTGACTCATGTGACTCAAGAAACTACAGGAATGAATCAAGTATCACATACACTTACCAAGTAATCATCTCAAAGACTTTATAATTATTCAGAGCATCTATTTTATATATATATCAAGATTGTGTATTTTACAAAGAAGATGAGTGTACTTATGAAAGTATGGGAATTTATTTATTTATTTTTGAAGGTCAGCAGCCATACGATTTTGACCGTGAATAACTTGTATTACAGGTTTTGATGTATGGAACATATTTCGACCCTACATTTTGACTGAACACTACCACATCAGCTCTCTCCAATAATTAGCGTTCCTGCAGTGTATTTCAGAGCTCCTAGAATGAATGCTGCATGGCATCATCCTGCATCTTTGATCAACTTTTCATCTTTAGCATTTTTGTAAAGTGCCAAATATGTATTCCTATTGTAAAAATTGACAAACCTGTGGAAGTCAAAGGGCTTCACTGATAATGTGCTGCATAGGTCTTAAGCTGAGAATAGTATCAAGAGCTCCTATAGATTTGATCAAGTTACTTTGCAATTTAAACTGAGTTTTTAGGGTAAAGTGAAAAAGATATGAATACAGTGAACATCGATGAAGAATTTTAAAATAACTAGAAAGATAATAAAGAGAGAGAATATCAAGAGGGAAATGCATACTAACAAGACGTTCATTAGAACTGAAGGAGCACAGATGATAAAGAGCTCAGTCCTAAAAGACAACAATGCTATTTTGGAGCACCACTGACTACAACATATTTTACAGCTCCTTGAGTGAAAATGATATCAATAGCTCTCCTCTACAGTAGCTTTTATCACATTAGCATGCAGAGCATTTTTCAAATGAAATGGTTTTTAATGAATGAGATATAAATGCAACAGTAGTCGGACGAGTGAAAAAACGTGATAATTCAAAAGGCATCAGGAGTATTAATAAGCAAAAACAGCAACAAAAAAACTCATTAATCTGCATGATTTGATGCATGGGAAGTTTATGCTGCATGAAAATTCAGAGAGTGGGTAGAGAGCAACAAAGAAACAGGACAATAATTCAAAAGTATATGCTGTATGAAATTAAGCACACATTCAAACGCATGCATGCGAGGGCCTACACACACCCACACACGCACACAACTAAATCATGACACACATTTTAATGCATGGAGGGCGTCTACAATGAAAAATGGGAAAACAGTTAGTGAATATCAAAATGCATAAGGTAATAGGGCTAAAAATAAAACAAGGGACATGTTAGAGAAAATCAAACATACTGATAAGTTGCCTCTGGGTGTTTGGTCACTTGGTAAACTAATTTAGTTTTTGAAGAGGCATACATGATCCGCAGCATTGATTCAGCAGCTCCCAGTTTACTGTCTATAAATGAATAAACTTCATATAGGAGTCTCTCCAAACAAGAAAAAGTAGGTTTGCATGTTGTAAATAAGAGGTGGACACTTACTGTGTTCAAAAAGTTGCTATCTTAAAGTATCTTTAAATACATAAAATCTGGGATATGTTTTGACATCTCAAAAGCTAATAGCCCAGTAAACCAAAAGCTGTATGTTAATATTAGTAATTCAAATCAGTTGCAACTATAAGCTAGCTTGTTAGCTTGCAGCTTTTGGTGTTACCCATGAGTTCTAATGAAATATAAATAATGCCCACATTTCATTTTAGGGCACTTTTATGACAAATGTGAAGACTTTTCTTAATAATATGCCAATTATCTAAGAATAGTAACAAACCTAAATTCAAAATGTCAAGGTAGGTGTCTCTTTAAGGTCAAGAGGTACACAGACCAAGGCAGAGGACATCCTGCAGGGCTAAAAGACTGACCTGTTTAATCTGACATGTCTGTATTATGATTGATTATGATAATTAATTGTGCTGGTTGGACTTATCAACAATTGGAGTGACACACATATCAGTTCAGGTGCTCCATCCAAGAAGTTACCTTAAATCCCCAGAAATGTAAAATTATGTAAAGTTTTAAATAGCAGCTAATGAGGAAAAAATAAGACGCTTGTGATTGATTGATACCGCACTTTTAAGTATTGTGGAACTGCCTACGGTGTAATTTATCAAGCGCTAAATGGAGGTAGGCCATGCAGCACCCATACTGCTGCAGGAGCGGCAAATGTTTCCATAAAAGGAGCCAATGTCTCCGACCAGGCTCAGGTTGTGGGTGTCATGCGTGCTGATAATGAAAAGTTATTTATAGCAAATAAAGAGTTGATGAAATATAGCGTGGAGTTGTTCAGAGATGTAAAACAACGGCAGACTTAACTTTTGCAAACACTTTATCTAGTGTTAGAGGGTAAAATGAGCTGGATGGATGTAGTTTTTAAAGAACGTGGGTGTGCAAGTTTGGTTCTAAGTGATGCATGTAATATCACGTCTGAGCCTACCGATGCTTTCCATATCTGCATCCGATGAAGTCCAGACAATTGACCAAAATACTGGCCCGTGGTCCGTGCAAGTGTGTGTGTGTGTGTGTGTGTGTGTGTGTGTGTGTGTATGTGCGCGCGCACTCGTGTGTGAATGAAACAGAATGTGAGTGTGAGTGTGTG
>OMKZ01022971.1:0-12002 GCA_900302535.1 Neoniphon sammara | reverse complement strand
CACACACTCACATATATATATATATATACACACACACACACACACACACACACACACACACACACACAAACTCCCCCCTACTCCACTTACACAAAAACTCACAATGAGTCTACAAAAAAGACTTAAAATCAACAGTCAATCACTGAGTCACTCACTCAATCACTCCTGTGATTTCTTCTTAATGCCCACAGTGTGTTTTTAAGTTAATTGGTTTGCAAAACTTTAGTGACCCACTCAGTGATTACTGAATTGTAAAACAGTTTACCTGCTAAAAAAACATCTGCATACATTATAATAATAACATAGTATATTGATTTTAGTCAATAGTCACAATAAGCTGCCCCTACAAACATAAGTCATATTAATTGATTGGCAACTATGTTACGTATTAAAACAAGACTTTCTTGCACAAACATAAAAATAGTTCCAAAACTCCAATTCAGCCTATCACATAATCTTATGCCATCTCTTTCCAAGTATTATTCAATAATAACACTGAGAAATAATGAAAACCACAATGAGTGGCCTGCTGCGATGCATTGCCAACATGGGACATATATAAATTGGGACGTGCTTAGTTTTCATGGTCATATCAATTTTTGGCAGGATACTAAAATAAGGGTATAAGAAAATATTTCCAAATCACTAAACCTAAGCTGTGCACAGTGCTGAACAGTGGACAGGAATATTGGATAATACAGAACAGAAAAAAATTAACAAAGGTTCAAGGCATCAGGTAATAATGAAAGGATAGGGGCAATACTTCAAAGACCATGAGGTCCACATCACACAATTATACAATACAATTAGGATTAAAGGGGCAAAACAGAGATAACAGCAGATAGGGATAAATTATCACAAAAGGAAAGATGTGACTCTCTCCTGACCTTCATTAAGAGAAAAAAAACTCATTTAGAGCTGGCCTTCCTTGCAGGGGGATTTGAGCCTTTCACATGAGACTGTGACTCACTAGATAAGATTTGGAGAGTATAAAATGAGATTTTCCACTACTACTAAACAATAATATAATTGTTATTTCAATAGAACTGGCTGTATGGCAGTCCAACTAGGATGCATTCCAGCAGAATTGCAGGAGGTACTACGTACTAAAGGAACAAATAGATGTTTACACAATATCTAATGGATAAATTCATTGTTTGAACATTATTTGAGAAAAAGAGAGTTGGCAACATATTAAAGTTGACTCTGATGCTAACATTCTCTTGTCATAGCAGCATCCAACTTTTGCTGGACTCAAGCAGCCTACCTTCAGCCTCCCAATGAGTTGACTGATTGAGTTTGTTGACTGTTTCTATGGCAACCAGTCATGTACTCCATGGCAGCCCATTTCTATTCATAGTCAGCAATTATTTCTTACCAAAATGGTTTAGCATTGTGTTGTAGGTGTGTGATAAATGATTGGAATAGATATTCTTCAGGCAACGAGCCAACCAATGCAAAGGTATTGCATTAGTCTGCAAATGGCAACTTGATAGGCAAATAGTCTTGAGCCACAATACTTTGTCAGCATTCCCAAACTGAATAAATTCTGCATCCAAAACAAACTATTATTCAAAAATAACGTACAAGTGCAACAGAGTTGGAGAAGTTGGATAGAGTCCCTCCTCTGAAAGAACTGTTATCTATCTAAATCAAGTGCATGCTTTACTCTTGATGTGGGGCAATATGTTTCATGGTTGTCTTTGAAGGTGGCAGGCACAGGACTAACAAGGTGATTATCCATTGCATTCTTTTGTTGGTGAATCATACTTCAGTTGTAAAATGTCATGGCAGACACAAAAATGCACAAGAGCGCATACTGACATAGACCCACAGTTTGATACTGAAAGGGACTTAACCTGAGCAGAAGCTAGAGTCCTCCCTAGCATAAACGACACCGCTGCATCACATGGTGAGCCTGGCACACCCAGCTGTGGTCGCTGTTGCAATGTGCGAATTTAGTTTAGTAAGGTGATGCTAATGGAGTTGGAGAACTCAGATATATTCACTAAGCTTGTAGAAATGCTATTCTTTGTTAAGTCTTTTCTTTTGGTTTGGGTTAGTCTGTCATGCTAACAAATATGGCCTTTGCAGTTCGAGATTGGAAGACTTTTGGAAGAAATTTGTAGTACTTAGCATGAATGACAGCTTTAACGTTAGCTTGTGTAACTGTATCAAAGACTTACATTGGATATGTTATTTTGCATTCATACAGCTAGCTATTATATTTATAAAATACTTTTTTTTTAAATATTGGGGGATAAGTGTGGGGGGATGGCTTATTTTTAAAGAAAGAAGTACCATAGTATAAGTAATAGAATCCTTGAGATGGTTGTCATACTAAAAAGCATCATGGCTGCGATGATCTGCAGCACTCACCACCGCAAGTGCTGCCAACCAAATCACAGTGATCATGTTATTCATTTCATTTTGGGTTTGGGGAAAATTTTCAAATTAAATGGCAAGTGTTTTACAACTTTAAACTTCTTTTTTAAACAATCAAAACCAGACACAAATTTGTATTAACCCGCTGACTCTCATTATTGCTTCAAGCAATACCTTAACCATGGTCATAATTTGCCTGCTTGAGTGTGTGCTCACCACTGACATTCAAGCCTTTTTTTCTAACTGTCTGCTTAAATTATTGCAAAAATAGAGATAATTCAAAACCACCATTTGGATTCATCTGCTTCGGTAGACCAAAAACACACATTCGGAAGGGGTATTTACTGGGAAAACAAACTTTGGTGCTCGAATGCTCAGGAATTTGCAAGGACTAACACTAAAAGTCGAGTAAATAGAAGATCAAAATACAGCAGTATATCAGAGACAGGTGAGCGCCAACAAAAAACCTGAACTGGATCGGTTGTTTGAAATGGGAAATGTTTGATCATAAACAAACAGCAACCAGGGAAACTTAACATGCTACAGTGCAACCCTGGACATAAATTACACACAGATGCTATATCCTACTGCTGATGGATGCCTATGCTTACATGATTTGCAAATCAGATGTGGCATATGACATAGATTCATTCTGACACCAAAACTAATTGTTTTCTTATCCATTTTTTAATCTGATCACAGGTCTACTTGTGCCTCCATTGACTGTGAGACCTAGACCACAAGAAATGGTTCAGAGGGCCAGAGAGTCAGGTGATCAGTGCAGAAATAAAATTGAAAACTGATAGAGCTGCTCAGAATATCCCAAAAAATTATGCATATGCATCAACCAACTCTTAATCCTATTGTCTCTCTGTTTTTTTCTTTTTGTTTGTTTTGTTTTGTTTTTTACAGACTTCACGCTTAATTCATTAGGAAGTGAGGAAGCCTTTAGTGGACAAAAAGCTGCTTCTGAATGCCGGACTGGACTGTAGGTACAGTAAAGTAGTAAAAAAAAAAAAAAAAAAAGTAAACTCAAAAGGAAAATGCTGAAAGTGGGACAATTGAAGAATGTGAAAGCTTTTGAAGCCAGATAAATTGATGAAGAAGAAAATCAAATAATAGAAACTGGTATCAACTCATGATTAATTAGTTTTGTTGAAAGATCTGCTTAGTATTGTGAGATACGTTTCCTTTCAACTTGTGCTGTAGATCTCAATAAACCAGCAGTTCAAAAGACGCAGTTCCCATACTGAGTTCCCACTGGAAATGCTTTCAGAAAGTCTCTGCAAAATATTTGGCTCTGACAGTGTTAAAGTGTTCTAATCTACTGTTTAGAAAGGGGAAATAATTGGTGTTCATTATCCATTTTATGCATATTTTTTCTTGCATTTACAGTGTATTGTAGTTGAAGCTGTTTCACAAAATATATGAAAATGTTTTTATTTTGCAAAAAATTGCATCTCTTTTAATTTGTTGTAACAGCAGTATACAGTTCTTATCGCTGTAATGTTTGTAATGTACAAACTATTTTACATTCATCTTCTCTTTAACTCATATTGTTTTTCTCCCCAAACTATAATTTCAAGCACTATCAATTCAAAGAAATGCTTTATTTGTACCTTTTTTCTCAAAACTGTACTTTGCCGAAGATTTAAATTGTATATCATGTATTTGTCTGACCAGCCAGACCTCATTCCAGCACTAGTGGACAGTGATTTTGGGTCAAAGAGTCTGGTTAGAATCAGACGAGTCATTTGTTTATCTATAAATAAATGTATTTCGTCTCATAGGTGTTTGTCCCGTGTCTTTCAAACGGTAACCGTTTTGGGGTGCTGTTGTGTTGTTATGTGACCCATATATTACTTACTAATGAGTGGCACATTTAGATATATGCATGAGCAGGTAGATCTCTTACAGCTGTTTATTCAAAAGCAAACAAAACTTGAAAAGAGGATATAACCTCAACTCTAGAAGTATGGAGGGATGGAGTAAGACTGAAATTGGTCTGACTCTCTCTCTCACTCTCTCTCTCTCTCTCCCTCTTTCGAATTGAGGGTCCATTGTAGGATGTCAAACAAAAGGTTTTTATCAGAGGCTCTTAATGTAACCCCCTCCTCTCACTCTCTCGGCCACCAACTCGTTCTTCTCTTCCTCTCTTTTCTCATTCATTTATTCCACTGTGTGTGGAAATAGGCTGGGCAACAATTAATTTCAGAGTGAATTCAGGCAGGATCTATTACCCCTCTCTGCCTCTATTGCTCTAATGGAAATCTATTTCACTTCTCTTTTGTGTCCAATATAATTTAATGCCCATTTTATTAATGGCCTGAAATAATTACGGAAGGCTTTTGTGATTCTTGAGTATGTTTCATTTAATTGTGTAATAAATGTCTAATCAGAGCTCCCATCTGAAGCCATTATGGCATTAAAATTAACAATTACGCCACAAATGTCTTGGTGAATGCGTTGGGGTCTATAGAAATCGTTGCTGATAACAAGACACATATAAATCATTCATGAGAATTTTTTCAGAGAAAAGCGGAGTGAGAGATAGGAGGATGGGAGGGAGAGAAAAGAAGTGGGGGAAGAAAAGAGGAGAAGAAAGAGGCTGAGTTTCTTTATTCCATTGAAAAACGGGGATGGCCAAAAGATAGGGCATTTTAAAACTGTGTCACCCTCTCCAGTTCCTTTCTTCCCCTGTCTCTCTCTATCTCCCTTTAATTTGCCTTCTTCTTTATTTTTGAAGTGACAGATTTCACTTTGGGAATTCATTAACCGTTAACTTGGGCGATAAAATATCTATCAGACCCTCTGCCCGGTTCCTTTTCTAAGCTGCGTGGCGCTCCAGTTCAGCGTTGTGGGTGACCGAAGGCAATTAAAGAGGCTTCACACTCACTCACTCTCACAGTGTCACTTTCACTATGAAAACAGGAAGGCTGCTCAACGTACCAGCAAGAATTGTTTTCTTAGTAGCCAAGTATACAAATTTCATGGTATGGGAAAACTCCATCTGCCACTAAAAACCCTCGTCAGTTCCTCTGTGTCATTTCCAAGCTAATATACTACAATTGGTTTTGGTGAATCTATTTTAATAGCATAAGGTTTTGGCCTTCTTTGTTCTCTATTACCATGATGCACATAGGGCCTCCCGGGGCAGTGGATTGTACCCTGGCCCAAACCAGACTCTTTCAAGTGAAAGAGTCGAGGAAGTTACTTTGATGTAGCTGACATCTCAGAGTCAGTAATGAGGAGGTTGATTTTGTTCTCACTGGAACACCCATTTTTGAATCAAGCAATCTTGGGTAAGTTTGTTGATATTACCTTTCTCTGTCTGACTCCCCCCTCTGAGCAGGGTAGACAGTAACCGCTGCTGTTGGAATTTAAATTATTCACCGGCCAATTAGTCATACTGCTCAGATTTGGAATGAATATGATTGGACAAAATGACAGACTGAAAGTCTCTTGGCTAGATGTAGCTGTAAGTTCGTTCTTTGGGAGGTCCAGCTTGCTTGGATAAACAGACTGTTCTTGTTTGGATATTTTCATAACAAACCATGTACACCAGGTATCCACCGAGCCATGTCATGCGGAAGGTGTTGCTGTGTTTCTGGTGTTTATTTATTTATTTACTTTTTATTTTATTCTTCCCTATTTTAAATTTTAATCAAGCATTCAATGCTCAGTTCAAAATTTCTTATTGTATGACTGTAATTGCTAGTGATAATGAGAACTTTCATTGTAAGTCATCAATGTTTACATGATAACTGCGACAATACAAAACAAGAGAAGCAGATACATATATAAAAAAAACAGTTTACTACACTAAGACATAACATTGACGGCATGAGATCCTCATGTTTTCATGCACTCATTTTGTGGATGAAAATTCATAATTGGTGTGAAGAAATGAACCTACACGTACCTACAATTAAATAAAATGGCCATTTATTTTTACGGTTGCTTGATTTAGCTTGTTCAGCAAATTTCAAAATGATTTTGCCCACTTCTCATAATACGCTGTATTTAATTGATTGCATGGATTTTTTTTTTTTAAGTTTTTATTGGCCCGATGTTTTGTATAATTAAGATTTATTTAGTTCAACTAGGCTTTTAATAAGGTGTAATGGATATAGGCTTATATAAAAGTTTTATGTAAGCTAAAAAGCTCAAGGGATGACTTCTCAAGCCACTACTTGCTGACAATGCTTGCAAGTCAAGGTGTTACTGTTGGTTGGAAACAGTTGACGAGGATAATGAGCGCTAATGCATTACTCACTCTGAATCCTATACCACCTGTCATATTGACTCAACCACCATTCATAAACACGCTGAGAAACTCGAGTCTGCTGTAACCCCTTTAGATCAGTCCTGCTGTTTTGACAATTTAACAAACAACCTTAATCTCATATCATTGAAAACATTTAATTCAGTTGCCCTGCTGTCTACTAGGAAAACTAGACTAAAATCATTCCTCTGGTACAATTGTAACATGAAACAAAAATGAAGAAAACTTGAGCGCAAATGGAGAACAACCAAACAAGAAATTTTATGGCTTGCATGGTCCAATAGTCTGTTTTAATACAAAGGTGCTCTTCATGCTGCGAGAATGGTTCATTTTTCTGACCTGATACAAAATAATAAAAAGAACCCTAAATTCCTGTTTGACAATATCACTAAACTTATTTGTAAACCACCCTCTATGTGCAGCGCCGCCCTTACTACAACCTATCTCATAGAGTTCTTTACTTCAAAAGTAGATGACATTAGGAAAACAGTATTGTCCTCAGTTTCCACCATGGATAGGGTATTGCTCACATCTGAACATTTTCCCTCTTGCAAGTTAACCCATTTCAAAATAATTTCCTCCCAAGCTCTCTCTGGATTGGTATTTTCCTCTAAACTAATAGCTTGTTTACTTGATCCAAGTTTGTTAAGGACCTTTTTCCAATCCTTACCCCTTGATTATTACATATAATAAATATTTCTCTTCTTAGTGGTACTGTCCCATCATCTTTCAAAACAGGAGTTATAAAACCACTCCTAAAGAAGCAAAACCTGGATCCTGATTTGATTAGTAATTACAGCCCTATCACAAACCTACCTTTCTTTTCAAAACTCCCTAATAGAGCTGTGGCAGAACAACTCCTAGATCACCTTCCATCTTAGAGCTTTCAGAACCTCATCAATCTGGTTTCCAAAAATTGTACAGCACAGAAACTGTTCGGACAAAGGTGGTGGATGATTTGCATCTTGCTTTGGACTCTGGCTCAGTTTCTGTGTTGGTGCCTCTAGACCTCAGTGCAGCGTTAGACATGGTTGATCATGACATCTTATTAGATCGCCTAGACATTAGACACTGCCCTCTCCTGATTTAGATTATACTTATCCAACAGATCTCACTTTGTCTTATATAACAACTGTTCATCAAATCATGTCAGTATCAGTTATGGTGTGCCACAAGGATCTGTACTCAGTCCCATTCTTTTCTCCATCTGTATGTTGCCCCTCGGTAAATTAATTAATCATTACAATCTAGGTATCCAATACTATGCTGACGACACTCAACTTTATATTTCTTTTAAGCCTGAGGTCTGTGATCAACTGGTGAAACTGCAACAGTTCTATCAGATATTAAACAATGGAAGTCATCTGTCATTTATCTTATTGCTTCTAAATGCAGACTTAATTGAGATGCCAGTCCTTGGTCCAAAGTCAGAGCATCCTCCCACAAAGAACAACTCCAGAGGTCATTTGTTCCTACCTTGTAAAATGACCTGCAGGAGTGGTTCCTAAATTAGCACCCCTACTGGTGGTAAGCAACTTAGTAGAGAGAGCGAGAAAGTCCAAGTAAGGAGGAGGTGGGGGTGGTCGACAAAACACAGGACTTTCACACGGGACACCCATGTTCGAGTCTCGTGTGACGCCAGGCCAGTGTTCATT
Source organism: Neoniphon sammara (assembly GCA_900302535.1). Taxonomy (NCBI): domain Eukaryota; kingdom Metazoa; phylum Chordata; class Actinopteri; order Holocentriformes; family Holocentridae; genus Neoniphon; species Neoniphon sammara. Next base: position 3,677 of record OMKZ01022971.1, on the reverse strand, counting down.
TCTGGGTGTTCAGGTTATGTTTTGTTTGTTTCTGCGTGTTTATTATAATGGCCATGACAACAAAGGTCTTTATGATAATCATACCGTAATCTTAACCCTAACCTTCTCCTAAACTTAGCCAAGTAATTTTGGAGCCTAAATACAACCAAATGACGACCATTTTGAGAGTTCTGTCTTCTGAGAGTTGTGTCATATTCTTTGAGTCATATCTGAGGGCAGCAACAATCTACCTATGTGATCGTCTGGGTTGGAGGATGTGTTGTCCAAAGCACATTAGAAATAATTTCAGTGAGCTAACTATAATAGCTGGTTCCATAATTTCACAAAGCCCTACCGTTAGAAACCTCATTGTTCAATTTGATCCAAATCTCTCTTTTGAAAAGCATATCAATGACATTACAAAGACTGCATATTTCCATCTTCGTAATATTGCTAAGCTTGGCCCCACTCTCTCTATGGCTGAAGCTGAAACACTTGTTCATGCATTTGTCTCATCTAGGCTTGATTATTGCAACACCTTCTTCTCTGGTCTACCAAAGCCTTTCTTCTTAATTATAGGTTGACTTATTGAGCTAGCTGACTATGATTTTATTCCTCAAGCTTTGTAACTTGCTGGCTGGCATTTTGTCCGCTAATATTGAAGCCCATATATAGGTTAAATGTGTGTGTGTGTGTGTGTGTGTGTGTGTGTGTGTGTGAGTGAGAGAGAGAAGAAGACAGAGAGAGAGAGAGAGAGAGAGAAAGAGAGAGATTATTTTTCGATATTTTACCAATGTTGTTTTACTGTATGTACAGACCTTTGAGGCACACTCTGTGATATTGGGCTATAATAAATTTTGACTTGACTTGACTTAACACAGTATATTGTCAGCAATATGCTGACTTGAGGTTGTTAAAAATATAATACACTTTCAGTAGCAGACTTCCTAACAGAGTTCTCCAACAGAGAAGGGATTTGTGTATATCACCTTAATTTATGTCCATATTTTATTTCCATTTGCACATTTGACACTTGAGAGCGACATTTTGTATATCATGTGCATGCAATAGTGGGTTGTGCACACAACTTAACATTTAATTACCATGAAATGCATTTTTCCTCACGGGACAGCCAGTCTGAGCTCTCTGGTGCCATACTACAAGTTCACATGGAGTACCTGATTTGAAAAACAATAACATATATAGTCTAATATAGTCTTGATTCAAGAACAATGAAAATTGTTACCAAACATGAAAAACATAACAAGAAGCAGCGTAGTTACAGCAGCGTAACTACTATATTATATATAATGCAGAAGGCATATAATAAACAAATTAACCATGTATAGCAACCAATGTATTGCAAGAACTTGTGCCATTGTTGTCAATGATGACAGCACTTCCTGGGGCTGCTATGTGCAGTTTTTCTCACCTTCACATTAACCTTTTTTCCCTTGTTTTTGTTGAAGTCCAGATTGCAAACACATTTGGTTTGGACTGACAGAATAAGTGCAACCACTCACAATTGGGCTATTTTAAAATGCTAAATTATATGGTAAAAATGAATTACCAAAAGACATGCAGAATCTTTTAAGCATTTGGTTAACCACATGATAATCCAACTCAATGAAAATAATTTTAAAATTGTCGATTTCAATTGCAGTGTCTTCCAATTCAAGTTTTCCTAAAAGGTATTATGTAAATTGCTTTGTTAAAATAAATAAATAAAAAGTAGTCATATAAAGTCTTAAACATCTTGTTGTTGTCACTCTCTTACTCAAACTCTTTCTGTATTACCCCCATGTCAGATTTATGTCAAAACTCTGCTGTTCAACACTAGCTAAGACTGGCATATTTCTCTTGGTAACACTCAGTTTTATGTGAGCTTCCATCTTCCATAAAGTATTCCTGTATCATTTCTAAACATGGAGCTGTGTGCCAGACGTCTGAGCAGGAATGTCAAAACAATCTCTGTCTAATAAAAATAACAGTATTGTGATTTTAACTGAAAGAAATCTGCTATATATATTTTTTAAATACAATAGCTATAAAGACTTTTGGCTGGCTGGTGGCCATAAGTTTACATTTCTCTCCAACTATGTTATGTGAATTTTCTGCTGCCCCCTCACTGTCTTCGTTTGGTACTAGCTCAGCCAACTTACTAACTAACCAGCCTTGCTATTTATTTTAATAAGTCCAGCAGACCCCCTTGTCATGTTCAGAAGCTCCTCATCAGCAATTCTTTTGAGTAAAGTAAAAAAAAAAAAAAAAGATGCAGTTACCAACATATGAGAAAATATCCTCAAGCATTCAACATATCCCTTGATCATTCAAAATAATCCTTGAGCATTCAAAATAAAATCCATAATCCAGTCCACATAACTTGCCAAGTCCAGTGTATATTCAAAGAACATGAATCCAACTTACCACTCTACATTATGTAGTAAATTCCATTTCAAAAGATGTTCTTGAAGCACGTGTTTACATGACAAATCATTCAGCAGCTGCATAATCATAAAGTGAAAGACAGTAACAATGTCCATGAAGTACTTGCTTACATTTGAGAATATCACAAATAAAAATCATACGAGATTTGCCTGTTGAAGAAGCAGTAAAAGTCATTTCAGCTTGACAATGTCCATGGCTATGAAATAACAAAGAACATATACCATATGATACAATCTGTTATAGACTAAATGGGTCATACACAGGTTGCAAACATAAAAAACATAAAATGAAATAAAAAAAAAAAAAAGCTATCACATTCCTGATAGCTCCATATTAAGAAGCCTCACCTCCCTCCCACAGGCATTGAGTGTGAAATGTAGCATAGGTTGAAGCCACATTCAGCTAAAACTGTAAAACAATTGCCTTAACCAGCAAAGCTTTCATATACTACATTTCTCCTTGTTAGGGTTCCTTTGTCCTCTCATTTAATTATCTATTTAACTGATGTGCAAATTAACCTTGGCATTTGCACAAAGACACTTATGTGTCACATCGCACACCTTTTTTCTTCTCTTCTTCCAACCAATTTAATTCCAAGCTCCAGATTTCATGGTCAATTTTATTTTGCTCACTCTCAAGGAGTCCATCATCAATTCTTCACAACTTTTCATGTCCCTTTTCTCTGCAGATTCACTGCGAAATTGCCTATTCAGATTGTTAAATAACTGTGACTGCTATAAATTTACTGCAGCACCCTGTGCTTTGAATATGCATTTGGAATGCTGACCTCCAGCAGCAATTAGTTTTAGTCTTTGTTTATCCTTTACAGAAAACACATAGCTCTTTTCATTCTTTCTTTCACAGTATTTGTTTTATCAGAGTTAAAAGATGCAGCTTCTCAAACAACTTGCACCCACATGTCAGTAAGTCAACCTGATAACTTTGTTTTATTTGACATTTCTGTGTCAGTCTCACAGAAGATATCACACCAAAAGAACGTAAATTCCAAGCGCTTTTCAAGCAACGATGGCAGAGTTGCACAGCTCGCATACATTTTCAGCAGAGCTACCACATGGTGCCAATGCTGAGGTCAAAAATCATATTGCTTATATTATATCAAAAATATATTCTGTCTAAACAAAAGTAAAAAAAAAAAGACTGTTGGTTGTGCACTTGCTAGTCTGAGTTAAAATTTGTAAATTACTTTTTTTTTTTTTTTTTTTTTTACCCCTGTGGTTCCTGATGTCAGT
>OMKZ01022967.1:0-11598 GCA_900302535.1 Neoniphon sammara | reverse complement strand
GACGTACATGTTGCCTAGTAACATACCACGGCTAGAGGAGATGAAGGAGGTGATCAATTAGGGAGTCAGGGAGCTGAGATCACACTCAAGTAAACTGATAATTAAATCTGTATGTCATCACTGCAAATGTACCATGTGGGTGGTGGATTGCAGGGTTAGCAAGGTATTTTCAGTGTTTCCGGCGTTCTCTAACCATCTTCTCTAAGCAGTAAGCAGGGTCTCATAACACTAGTAAATCCAAAATAGTTTACCTTTAAATGCCATTTTTGCCACATTTTTCAAATTCTTAAAAAAAACAAAAACAAACTTTGAAAATACGGTACATATAGATAGTTCTGATCATTTTCTCAACACACCCATTAGTGCCAGATTTATGCAGCTCAGGTCGTTGGTGCCCTACTGTGAATGTCTCTCCACCTCCTCCATTTATTCACTGAGGCAGTGAGCACTAGCAAAACCAAAACTACTGAATTTATTTTCACACAAATAACAACTCACATACCCTCAGAACAAAGTGCGAGGAGAATGACAAAAACTTTACAGTGAAGGGAGAGGGGATAATTTGGACCATTTGGATTGATAGGCGATGTCCGACCTGGTAGACTGATTTCACATAAGATAGTCACAGAGGCTCAGCTATGCAAAAAAAAACACCAAAATGATTGAACATGTTGACACCCATCACTGCAGGGGACAAACCCCAGTGTCAGGCAGATAGACAGGGAATAACACAACGGGCAACTGAGTGAACTGAAGTTGTGTGTGTGTGTAATTGCTCTCAAAAATGAAAAAAAGAAAAAAACTTTTGTGTTGAGAGCGCTGGTCAGTTGAATAAAGAGAGGAGATGAGCGCTGTTAAGCATCACAACAAAGCCTGTCCATGGAATGTTCCAAGTCAAATTGAATGCTATCATCTTGCTTTGTCTTTCTACTTCTGGTACATTCTTAGATACAAGATTTCTCCAACTTTTTAATGAAACTACGCCAGCCCCTTGTTTTTTTTTTCTCTTTCCAATTTCATTACAAGGACAATGAGCAAGATACTCAGTTTTGTCCATAGATGCGTTATTTATTTGGTTTGGGATTTATCTAGGCTAGGTTGTATCTTTGTTATGAAGTCCAGCAACCGGAAATAGACAGCCAACAGTGAAAATGGGCGGACTGTATGAGATTAATAGAGAGAGAAAGCCTAAGCACAACAAAAAAATAGAGTGCAGCACAGTGTTTAAGGCATCATTGGGCAGTGCTGAGCATTTGCTAAACAGAGTAGAGTATGTGGTGGTGGAGTAAGTGGAGTATTACTGTCACTGTTACTTGGCCCAGTGTTTATAATGAAGGTATAATTATAAGCCGACATGCAATTAATGGTTGTAAAATGATGGCAGTGTCAAAAGATTTCCACTAGCATTAAGGCTACATGATGTTGATTGATTGCATTGTCAGTGAAAATAAACTTTTTTTTTTTTAAGCGTGCAAGATTTCATTCATTTAAGCTCATAGAAATGTGTATCCTCTTAGCCACCATTTACTCTAGTTCACAATAGATAAATAAAATATATATCTTTTATAGAGTTAATTTCCTGGGAAAGTCCCATAAACCACAATAAATTTTACTCTGTTTAGTCCCTTAGAGGTGGCTTCAGACATTTTAAAAGGTCGAATATCTCCCTTTTTAGACCATCTACAACTTTAGTTATTGCATGTTGCCCTCGTTTGCTGACTTTACAGAATTTGTCCTCATGACTGGCATTTTTGCAGATGTAGCACATAGTTTTGTAGCATATGGCCATTAGGCTGCAGTGGATTCAGACATCAGTGCTACAGTTCGGTGCATGACACCTCTGGGCATCACATGGGTGGAGTATTCATCAGCCAGGCCTCTCTAGTGTTAAACACTGCTCAGATGAAGATTTGTATTTGCATTGAATCATGGGAGTAGACATTTGTCTGGCTGGATAGCTGGCCAGTGAAGACCCTTGTTGGCTTTAGCTGCCAAATAGCCTTTTAATTCTCAGTAGAATGCAGAAGTGCTTGTTAGCAAATGCTGCCAGAGTACAGATTGGCTGCTCTCCACTTCTCATGCAAGGCAGGTCCTAAAGGTATTTCTCATGTCATGTTTTAAGATTGCTGCCAGCCTCTCTCTTGGAGCGGTTTGACAGTCAGCACACACAGTGTAGGGCGTAGGCGCGTTAACGATGCAGCTTAAATACTCCGAACAGATTGTCAGAGTATAGCAATACTGAAAGGCAGGTACAGTAATGGGATGTGTTATTGAGAGAGAGAAAGAGACAGAGAAGGGCAGAGAAAGGGTGAGATATATACTACGTATGTACAGTAGAGAGAGAGAGGCACTGAGTCAGAGTCATTTTGCCATGCAGAATGATGAGACGCTGCACATCGAAAATTCTATTATCGGCTGATAGACACGGCAAATTTGTAATGAGATTGCGTCGTGTCAGAGCAACCGCTGCTCCCTCTGATTTATTCACTCTGTCTGCTCAGTTTAAAACAATGCTATCAGCTGAGAACTTTCTACTGCAAAAAAAAAAAAGGCAAGATTAGCAATAAGTGAAATTTATTGAGACCAGCAAAATGATCCGCTAGTGAGGTTTAAAAAAGGGGGGGCTTTAAATATCTTGAAGTGCGATTGATGACTGAGAACAAGATATTATTGGTGGCTTAGCTTGTAACTTTTGAAGTGTGCACACCAGGGAGGCACTGTGTGTTTATATCTAAAACCTTTTAGCCCATAGTTAGCTGTGGCAAACAATGGTTCATTTATTTTTAATTGAGTGTCTAGCAGCATTTCTGTTTTACAAGGACTGATTAAACAAAATGGACAAGGTACTTCAAGCAAAGGAGTTTTCTATTGATCCCGGAAGACTTCTGGACCTATTTTCTTGTCTCTGTCTGCCTTTGCTAAATGTTTCATTGCGTCCCACTATTGAATTATTACGTCTGCATTTGACATCTGCCAGAATGACTGATCAATCCCTAACAAAAAAGCTATAATAATTTTAATAGAAGGGTGCAACACACAAACAATTCTAGTACCTGTAGGAATATTATGAGAATGCTCAAATTATAGCATAAAGGAGATAATTAATGCCATACATATAAGTACAATAAGGTCACTATAGACTCACTAGTACCACAGGTATTCTACACAGTAAGTCCCTACAGGTATATTACAGAGATATTATGGTGATTTATTTACTAGGAATGACAGAGCAAGGCAGCAAACATTTCTGTCCCATGAATCCCACTCCTTCAGAGAGTTTTGATAAGTCATAAAAGACTTGAATTTTGTCTTAGAAAGCTTAATAATCAGCTCCCAAAGGCCTTGTCCCAAAGTTCAACTCTTGTTCTTTGACGTTCCTTAGGAGCTTTTTATCAACGATGATGGAATGACAAGAACAAAATAACACCAAATAGGATGACATTTAGACTGGCCTAGCTCAATACTACCCGGACTGACTAAAGGGCTGCAGACAACACCATGTTCTCCATTTGAACTGCAGCAGGGAGTGCATTTCTGTTTCGGGGTTGGTAAATCTGGCTGCTTCTCACCAATGGCAGTGTTTTGCTAGTTCACACTCCACAAGAACTAGCTCAATGTTCAGTTCACACAGATTAAAATCAACAAGGTCACATTCATAGTTCACAATTCTGAATTCTGAGTTCACAGTCCCAAAAATGAACTAGTTCACATTCATTTCTTCCATTTTTTTTAAATGAGCTGCTCTGAGCTATTCTTTTTCAATAGAACCTCCACTGACTCATGATGTTTTACCACTTAATGTGTCATACAGCAGGACAATTCAATTTAATTCAGCTCTATATGCATTTTTTTTAATGTGGAGAAACTTTGCAGTTGTTGGCAGTCTTACCCTTTGTTAATGATTTCTTGTGATCATCATATACTTGTAAATATCTCCCAAGACGTTCTTTAGTTGCAAACAGGTACATTCAGTTCACCATTCACCAAAAACATGAGCATGTTCAATAACACTGACCAATGGAACATAGAATTTAGCATTCATGGCCACAATTCGTTCATGCGTAGAAATCTGCTCCCAGGAAAATAGTCTATTAGCCCCTAAGACCCTGAAGCAAGGTGCCATGTGACTGTTCGACTGGCACAAGACTCAGGCAATCTGTATTGGCATTGACAAGCTGCGAGGCCAGCCCCCAGGCCTCACACAGCCCTTACACACATGCATACACACAGAGAGAATAAAAGTTACTCTGACCAGAAGTGTTGGTAAGGCCACAAGGTCAGCTACAATTCAACACCTAGCACCGTCTGATAAATAGTGCAGTCACAACTCTCACAGAGATTATTCTATTAAAGCCAGTCATTGAGAAACATGCACTCTTGTTTTCCTTTTTTTGATTTAGTGTCGCTAGCTTTGTGGTTGAAATGTGTTTAAAGCCCCATTCAGATGGGTTTAGTTTCTCTGTGCCTGGTAGGATAATTGTAATTATTGCTTGAGCTATTTGTTCATTTTAATCCTGTCTGAAGTGGCCATATTGATGGTTTTCCCCCTCGACAGCAGGTTTAATTTCAGATTCACTAGAGGCTTTACTGTAAAGTTGTGTCACAAATCTCTCAGCAAACACAGACATGGTCCACTGTCTAAATATGTCTAATTATAAATGATGTCTAAATATTTAACAGGAGACTAGAAAAAGGACACCTGACAATAATGTGTCTGTAGATCCATTCAGTAACATTGTAAGTAAAAGTGAAAAGGGCGATGAGGTAGATTTGTTTCCAAATGTAGCTTACTGTGACACAGTAAACTGACTTGTCTTTAGCCTGAGTCTCTACTCCAAAACATGAAGAGTTGTAGCTTGACAAGAGGCAGCTGAGCTCAAACTGTTTGCTAGCTAACTAGTCAGCAGGCTTTTTTAACAAAGCATTTGATATTTATGTTAGCATACAACTACTAGCCTTGGAAGGTACTGGCCACATAACATCAGCAGCTGAGTAAATCAGATGTGTTAACAACAAGACAGTGATGGTTAGCTGACCAGTGGGGTATTCCATCAATGGCGCTAATGAAATCTGTGTTTAATTGAAAAAGCCCGGTTTGAATTAACTTTCACTTGAGGCTCAAGCTGTTCCATGAACACAATTTAACTGTGTCTTGTCAGTGTTAACCAGGACTGAACAAATATGCGTTGTGTGTGCGCACATAGTACATAAACAAAGTACAAAAACTAGACTGGTAGGTCAGTGTCATTGTCTCAGAGGGAAAGCCATTGAGCAGAATATGAAAATCAATGTGATGAAAGGACAAAGCCAATAGGATGGCGTTTTTTGCAACTTAAAACCCGTTCGCATTACAAGCAATAAGAAAATAAATACATGTCCAAGAGGGGGCTCTTTCAACTCACAAATGAAGTCAGTGGCACCGCATTTGATTTAATGTTACCACTTCTCTAAAATTAGACCACTCACACTGATAAACCCAAGATAAAACTGACAAAAACCAAGCGGGTATGCTGAGAGAAAATATAATAAAAGTCCTCTGTAACTTCAAAGTGAGATGTGAGTATAATTTACATGCTTAAGAGAAGCTTGATGACTTTCTGTGATATGAGACATGACATACAAAAGTGTCAAACAGATCTGAAGGATGAAATACAGACAGAATCGAATTCTTAATGTCAGATACATCCACATAACTTTTCAAAGAGTTACCACACAGGACACTTAAAATTAAAGCCTTTGAGTCCAGCTCCCATTAAACAGCACTCAAAACGAAAAGCTCAAGGAAAGTAATACAAGCCAATTATCTATTTATATAAAACATTGACTTTATTGTTTTGTGTGATTAAAAAGTCTAGCTTATTAAAAAGTGATTAAAAAGTTTAGGCTATTGTTCAACAAACAAATTGGGTATTTCCTTTAAAATCTTCAAATAGGGGATTCATTGAAGTCCAAGTGAAGACAGTGAAAGTGGTATGACATGATTTTCTAAACTTGTTCATTTTTATTATGTTCTTTGGAGCAAAAGTAAATTCATGCTTTGTCGCATTGTGAGAAAAAGGTCAGAACTTATGTTCCGAACACAGACATGACATGATTTGAGCATGAAAAGACACTTGACGGAACTGTCTTTTGGGATTCTGTTTCCACCCATTGGAAATTCCTTGACACACAGCTAAATTAAGATTGACAGTTAGCCTCCTATGGAGCAGACTAGTTCAGCGGTATAAGTTACCTTGGTTACTGAGCAGGGACTATTATAAGACACAGTAATGGAACGGAACTCTACGTAAATTAGTGAGACAATTAAAATAATTTTCCTGTATCTGCCTTGACAACATGTTCTCATTCCCAACTTGTCGAAAACGGCAGCTTGGCCACTGGCCTTACGTTTGAAACTATGATGGTCTAGGTGCCCCTGTAGCATCAGGGCATTAAAACAACTTGGTTAAGGTTAGGAAAACATTAGGTTTAGGCACCAAAACGATCTCGCATCAAGCAGGAATCAAACTCCAGTCTTCTGTGTGAAAGCCCTTTGTCTTGTGCACCCACCATCCACCCCAACCACTGCCTTTCAAAGACTTTTTTCGCTCTTTGTACTATGTCACGTCAATGCGGTCAACTTCCCATCTCAAACTGAAGACAAAGGGTGCCTTGTGCGTCATAGTTTCATGCATAGGGCCACTGACCAAGCTGCCATTTTTGATGCCCTCGGAATGAGTCTGGCCTGGCCTTAATGGTATACCCCCCCAGATGCTCTGGTAAACTAGTCAACAAACTATCCTACGAAAACACAGAGCATCCAGTGTAGCAAGAACATAAGCTCTCAGTCAACAGCAGTGCAGAATGAAACATGTGCATTACTTCACCTGAACTTTTCTGTTTTTTGGTTGGTCTGATAATTCTAGTCCTGGGCCTTCTGTGGGTTTCAGGCAGGCAGATGATATAGGCTTTTGCTCATTTAGCACACCTCACACACTCATTTGAATGGCCTCTCATACTTTGTCAATAGATGAAATGTAGCTCTTGCCGTGACCAGCACCTCTTGTTACCTGTTGTGCATTTCTTTCAACATTGTATCAAATGTTTTTAAAAATAACAATCTCAAGGAAGGCGGATTCTTTAAACCAGAGAGAGTTCCTCCCTCCAAACATGGAAACTTTGATAGGCTCTGCAATAGTTTTATGCTCATCTCATTTCTGTCAAAGAGGCCAGTTGTCATCAGTTCAGAGAGATTCATCCTCATAATCTACCAGTTCACTGACAGAGCTAGTGATACATCACGGCGTGGATGCCAGAGATGCGTCAGTTACTGTATGAAAGAATGATGGTTACTACACTCAAGCCACTTTTAGTCTCCCCGCCGCTCGATGTGATGTATCTCCTTTTGATTTAGTGCATGAGCTGCACTTTCACAGGAGAACTGGGCTGAATTTCACCCCACTGTTAGCAGCTTACATTGTTTATGATAACAGCTTTTATTTATTTTTTTGTAAGAAGCTGAGGAAGCGAACCCCTTTGTCTTTTATTTCTGGTGAGTCAGCAAGGTCCCGGGAGTGGAATACAAATGCCTCGTGCCTCTGAATCATTTCTTTTGAGGCAGCCGCTTACGTGTTGGGAGTTGAAGAGAAGCTGACCAAATCTAATATCCTTTGGCCTTCCTCAGTAGAACAATTCCCTCTTGACAAAAAGTGTTTTATATAATACCAGAAAATGATTCTTTTGGCTTTTATCATAGAGGAGCCCTTTAGATGCTCCAAAGAGCCATTTAGAAATGCTTTTATAGCTCAATGCTCAAGTGGTTCTACATAAATCCTATTTGGTGCTATAAAGAACCATTTTAGAGTCTTTTTGTTGTCATGGTTTTCAAAGTGAGGTCCAAGGACCCTCAGGGGTCCTTGAGGGGCTTCCATGGGGCCCTCAGCAGAATGAGGTTTAATTTCACTATAATTTAATTCACTAAAAAAGTGTTTATTTTATTATGTTTTATTATTTTTTGTGTTTATTTTAACATTGTCTTATTTTTTTTATTATCTCACCACTTTGAATCTAATTGTCAGTGTTCAAGTATCTAAGTATCTAAACAGTTTAATACCTAAAGCAAAACAAAATATCTTTTTTTACCAGGGTCTCAGGAGCAAAATCACTTTGAATGAGGCTCCATGGCCTAAAGAAAGTCAACTTGAGGATGCGGAACATGAAAAACTTTGAGAATTTGTGTTTTTTTAGCACTATGGTGAAATGGCTCTACCTAGGCTAGTTGTCCCCAGGGGTCCTTGAAAGGTTTCCAACTTTTTGCACCTCTTATTTTTTACCTCCCTACCCACAATACAGACTCCTAATTAAGTTGTTAAAGTCATACATATAGTCATATCTAACAACAAAAATAGTGTCAGATGGAGGCCTTTGAGACCAAGTCTTATCAGGCTGGTCCATAGATGTAATGCACTTCTATTTAGGGGTTCTGGACATGAAAACATTTGGAGAGCCCTGATCTAAAACCCTTGTTGGTGCTTTGAAGCACTGTTGTAGAGAGATTCTGTATATCGTATTTTCCGCACTATAAGGCGCACTTGAAAGCCTTTAATTTTCTCAAAAAACGACAGTGCGCCTTATAATCCGGAGCACCTTATATATGGATTATATATCGGTATCAGATCAGGTATCATTATATAGCGGTATCAGACTGTGTTGTATTGTACGTGTTATAACTGAACAATTTTGAAAGTACGCTAATTAACGTTTGAACAATGTTGAGAGTTAATGAGAACGTGTTTAATAAAGTTTGACTGACTGACTTATCTGTTTTGTTTTGCTTAATGCGCCTTATAGTCCGGTGCGCTTTATATATGAAAAAAGTCCGAAAATAGACCATTCATTGACAGTGCGCCTTATAATCCAGTGCGCCCTATAGTGCGGAAAATACGGTAGTACTAGCACTATTTATCTCATTTTACTTTTTACTTAATCACTTTGGCTGTTAGATTTTGTTCATTTCATCAGACTTTATTATCTTTTATTATTAAGCACATTGCAAATCACTCTTTTATTTATCTCAGTTTACTTTTTACTTAATCACTTTGCACCATTTTTATTGTTTTTTAATCCAATTTTATTATCTCTTATTGTTAAACACTTCATAAACATTGCTTTTGAAAAGTGCTATATAAATAAAGATGATGCTGATTATATTATTATATTATTCTTATTATTGTTATTATTATGCACACATCATTCTACATAGACCCTTTTTGGTGCTATAAAGAACTTTCTTTTATAAAGGTCATCTATAGCACCTTGCTCAAATGGCTCCAAATAGGCCATTTATGGTGCTGTTACCCTTTAATGCATGAAATGTTCCAAATCAGTGCTATGAAAACACTGCTTTAAGACTCTCACTGGGTACCTTATCCTGATTTAACAGTTTTTCAATATTTTAACGGTGGGTTCTTGGAGGTATTACCGCTTTCTGGATGTAAGCCAGGACGGTTTGCCATCTGGATGTGGGATTATCTTGCTGCTTTTGCATCTTATTAAAGGAGGAAACATGATGGAATTGAATAAGTTGTGGTTCCCGCAGACCACCAAGACAAATGTAATTCCCCTCAACTTTACGTTTTATAGCAGCACAATCAGCATGCACTCTGCGTGACTTTCCATCTGCCAGTTTCTCCGTTCTTCTTTTTGTTTGTTTTTTCTTTCCCTCTTGCTTGCTTGCTTTTTTCTTTTCTTTCTTGCTTTTTCCTTTACATTTTGCTCTTTTCATCTCTCTTTCTCTCTCTCTCATTGCCTCTCATGTTTTTATCTATTCCTTCCTCCAACCCTCGGTGCCTGTCTTCCAACTTCTCTCATTTTCTTTTGCACCTTTATACCTCCTGCCTCTTTTCTCTCTATCTGACCCCTTCACAACCTCTCCGTCTGCCTTCCCGCCACTCTTTCTCACTCTTTCTACCCTGAGTGCAACCTTAGGGAGCAGTTATGGCATCTGAAGAATAGATGAGAAACTGAAATTATGATTCTCTCCTTTATCACAGACTATTGACTATGAATCGACCCCAGTGACACAAGAAACACAGGGGAAAAACGGCAATAATTGACGAAAACGTGTTCATTTCTTCCCCTCTGCTGACTCCATTACAGTATCGACTTGTCACTGTTTTGACTCCTGTGAACTGCATTATACAGATGGAATAACAACGCCGTTGTATTTGAAAGATGCAGGTTGACGGTTTATGAACCATAAAGTCATTCAGCTGAAATTGCCAAGTACATTTATAAGTGCTGCAATTTTGCACTGGTGAGGTGGCCACATAATATAAATTCAGCAAAATATACAGATACACTCATGATGTGCATACATCATGTGCAGCATATGTGCTTAAAATACACAAATTGAGTTTACACATTGTACACATTGCAGGTGTGTGGCGTAAGGATTTAAAAGTAGGAAAATAACAACAGCAACCAACCTAAAGTCTAAATCTGAATTTTATCTTAGATTTCAGGTATGATCATATTTATATTCAAGGACAGTTTAACAGTGGAAAACTTACTTAAATTTTCTAGCAAAAAGAAACAAGTATGACCATACCATTACCATAATGAAATATTCTAAACTTTATAATTATCTAAATAGATGGAGAATAAACGGAGGAATTGCAGCAAATAGCAACAGAACACAGCATGAAAAAATTTAAAATAAGCCTAAAAATAGAGTATAAAAATAACACTGTATTTGAAAATAAACTTGATTTAACTATTGCAGTGGTGAAATGCAAATGTCAGAATTTCCATTGAACAATGTGAATAAAAATTGCTAAGTCCAGTTCATGCCAGGCATGGAAATCCTGGAATATCATGGAATTTTTTTTATTCCAGACAGGGAAAGCCCAGCACTCTTCTTTTATTAATTCTCTGGTCCAGGAATTTAAAATAGGGTTATAGCAAGCAAATAAAAGTATGTTTTTTTCAACTATTTGCACAATTTTTTGGCATTAAGTGTATTTTTTGTCCCAGCAGAGTAGCACCCAAATTATTCACCTCTAAAAACAACACTGACCGAGAGAGTAAATGTTTTAGGCCATAGAGGGATTATGTATGGAAAAAGTCATGGGATTTTACATCAGCTCCACAGGGGGAACTTTTGAAAAAAAAAATGAATTAAATTAATCCAAATATAAACGCAGTCCGCTGTGGAGTGCCGGCGTTTTAAACAGTGAGCATCAAGCTCCAGTTAACAGACAGTGCCTTTAAAAGGACAGAATAGTGCAGAGTTGGGTGGATTGGGGAAACCGGCAGCGTGCGGTCAAGTGCAGGCTGCGTTCCCAGGTCCAGGATGTCGGGTTCATGTTACAGGTGAGTTGGCAGTCTCGTCGGCTCCAGACTTCCTCAGATGTGCTGAGTGGAGTCACCGGGGCCCGGCTGGCAGCCTTACAGTAGCCTGATTATTGCCTTTTCTCTTTTGAATTCTTCCTCGCTGAGGCACCCAGCAGGGAAGCCTCATCAGCATGGGCCAGGCTCGCCTCGCCAGGTGGCACTATGGAGAAGAGTCCTCATTATACACACACACACACACACACACACACTGCTTCCGTTAACGCA
>OMKZ01022963.1:63046-75870 GCA_900302535.1 Neoniphon sammara | reverse complement strand
CCCCCCCCCCCGCCACACAAACACTTTCTTCACTTTTAAACCCCTCAGCTCTGCGCGCTTCATCGCGGATCAAGGAGATAGCTTTCCAATCCATTACCCGGGAAATTCTAGCAGGCCGGCTTTCATATACTAAAGGCTGTCATGGTAACTGAGGAAATCATATTTCTCCCGCTCTCACTCTTTTCCAGATATTTGATATTTGAACTGGTGCTTGTGTAACAGGGCCCACAGTGTAGAGGAGCGCCAGCTGTCCACTACTGACATGTCTGAGCCAGCCTGTGCACGGTCATGCCAACATCATATTTGCCTGATAATAGACAGACAGAGAGAGAGAGGGGTGTGTGCGCACACTGTTGCACAATGGGTCACTTGTGTAAGGTAGGGGATATTAGAGTGTGTGTACCAAAGGCCTGAACAACTGGTCTCATATTTGCCACACCAGCAGCCCAGCTGTGAGTCTGTGTGTGTCCCTGTGTGTGTGTGTGTGTGTGTGTGTGAGTAAACACACTTTCTCTCTGCTTTCTGTACTGTGAATGCAGATTTTTTCTTTTTGTCAACTTGTGATGTCCCTCGCATGAAAACAACCACAGGAATGGCACTGTGGCTCCCTGTTTTCTTCCATCTATCTTTCTATCTCACGTTTTCCTCCTTGCATCCATCTTTGAAGCGGGCTGCGGCGCGATGGAAATTGCACTTCAGACTGTAACGACCGACTGAGTCATGTGCTTTGGCGTTCGAATGCTGGCAGACACGTACAGTACATGCACAGCAGCTATGTGCGAGGGGATGCTGAGTGTGAGTGCGCGTGTCTGCGTGTGTGTGTGTGTGTGTGCATATTATTGCAGTGTTAAAAAAATAAAGGCAGTTTCTGGCTGACTTACTGGCTGACTCCTTGAAGCCTTTGGCAGAGTGGACGATCACATGCAGAAACCCGTAAAGGCCTGGAGTCTCCTCATCTGGAAAACACAAGACAGAGGGAGAGAAATAAAAACACAGCACGATCTGTCCAGCTTCTGTTGTCAGTCCTGGGACTTACTGAAAACTCCTCTGAAACGAGGATTGCCATTGCTTATTGAAACGTTTACAAAAGAGAATTGGATCATTGCTCTCAGTGTTTGCACAGAAAACATCATTATGCTGCGTAACACACTTTCCTATCGTGTGCTCTGTATCTGCACCCTTAACAATGAATGAGAGACAGACAGATAGAGAAAGCAGGATGGGAAATAGTGAGCGATCAAGTCTTCATTCTTTTCAGAGTGGGTGGTCCACTCCAAACTGCGGCTAACCTTATCATGATTATTATTATTTAGCCAAATAAATAACCATTCGCACCCCTTCAGAGACCCCATGTTCGAGAAGAGACACATAAAACAACTTGAAACAGCGTCAGACAAAACGTGAATCTTGACCTTCTGTTTACAGAGCTACATGAAATTTGACAGCCATCGCAAGCTTTCATCAAGTCGGTATCAGGCTTCATGTCAACAGTCGCCATCGCAGGCTTCTGCCATAACAACAACTGCGCTGGCGACTGAGTGGGTGGACAATTTTGGGTGGCCTGATACCCTCCCACCCACAGAACACACACTCTCTCTCTCTCTCCTGTGTAGGCTTGCTTTGCTTTAGGCCTGTGAAGCCTCAGTGTTTCCTGATAAATAAACTACGATGGAGGGCTGCAGGAACGTTTGGAGGTTCACTGTAGGCAGCTGAGAGGAGGGCAGTCAGCCCTGGGGTGAACTATGTGTACATGTGTGTTTGTGCATGTGGTAGTTTGTGCTATATATAGGCAGCAGGGCAATATCACATAGAAAAGGTTCAAAGGTTCAGTTTTAAGGTAAACTCTGTGCTGCTTGTCAGCATCAAATAAAGAGAAAATCCATTTTTCTCAGCAATACATTAACTTGAGCAGAAAACCACGGAAGCTTAGTTGAAAACTCACTAATATGTAATAAATCGCTTTAAAAAATGCAATCAGAGAGTTTAGCCGAAAGCATGGATACTCCAGCTCTGTGCTTACAGAGCGGCTCTCTGCTATATCATCCATCCTCTTAGTTATGAGAACTGAGTTGCATTCCTTCGCCAGCTGGTCTCCATTTCAACCCCTACTGTGCTCCCTATATCTCATGACATGGAGGTGTGTGTGTGTGTGTGTGTGTGTGTCTGTGTGTGTGTGTTTATGTTTGCTTTATAATGAGGAGTGGGTCAAAAAGTCTAACACGAGACATGGGGCCTGAGCTTTGTTTTACCATACTGGGATATCACCTCCCTAAAAGGAAAAGAGAAAAATATGAACTAGATTGGCCGGTATTAAATGAAACGTTGGACATCTTACGTAGTGGAAAGGTTTGGGGTTTAATCCAGGCGGTACTGGGGGTGAGTAAACGCTGCTTTTTTTGTAACAGCACTAAAAAAAGAACTTGCTGGTGTCAGCCAAGAGCAGTCCCCTTAACACCATTAATCTAACAGGCTGCAATGGTCCAACACCTTTAGAATAATAATCCACAACAGTGCTTCGGCCTTTAGCCAGTTCATGAAAACTTCTACGTTTTGCTGCTCTAAACACTGGGTGTCTAGAAGGTGCTTCCTGGAAAAATCCTTTGCTACACAGTAAGTGATGCGTTTTACTTTTCTGGCAGCACCAACAGCAGTTTGCTTGGAGTCAACAGGAGAGGAACTGTATAGTGAGCATGAGCAGCAGCAGGCAAGGAAAACGATCACCTGTCACTCACTGGACACACGGTTTGACTGACAGGTGATCTGTGGGAAGTGCAGTGCAAAAAAAAAAAAAAAGCATAAATCTGTTTAAATCTTTTGCTTGCAGGGAAATCAGAAGCAAAAACTTCCTCTCAGATATCCTTTCTGTATGATGTGATAAAGGTAAATCACCTTCTCAATATCTGCCTTTCTAGCAGTTCTGTCGGAAAGCATATGTGAGTGTGAGTGTGTGTGAGTGTGTGTGCATGTGTGTTTATGCAAAGATCCTCGTGCCATTTGGGGGGATCAGAGTAGGTTGGCCAGATGGCTTTAATGTCACTGGCCACTGAAAGCAGTGCAACATGGAGATCTGGAGCAAAAACAAACATATAGGACCTCAGAGCTCAGCGCAGGCCACTGCTGACACACTGCATGGCATCGACTGGTAAAGAGCTCGATGGAAAACATATTGTAACCTAGATTCTCGCCTGCAAGCCCCCCCTTCCACATTTTGTGTTTTTTTTTTTGTGTGTGCTGAGAAACTAACAGGCGCTTTTGTGTAAGTTTAAACTCAAAGCAGAGAAGGAAGGGCAGGGAGCGAGGGAAGGCTGAGTGTATGTGTGTTCGATTGTGAGGAAAGTGCATGAGGGAGAGATAAAGCATCCAGATGTAAGAGGAGGAGAAAAAAAAAAAAACAAGAAGTGAGAAATCCAGAGAGACTGCGAGTGTGTATTTGTTACCGTCTTTGTTACTGGTGACAGGAATGTTGTGGACAGTTCGGAGTTTGAAGCAGGAGCTGGTGAGGACCTGGAGCTCTACAGAACTTAATACACACGCCTGGAGATCTGGAAAACACACACCAGCCAAACAGCTGTGGTCAAAACTTCCCTTTACTGTGGTACAGCGAATCAAGAGCGGCTTTATATCAGTTTAAAATTACATACAATATGCTCCAAGAATAAAATGACTCACTAGGGAAGCATATTTTTGGTGGGCTTTAAGTCTCTTTGGAAGACAATGAAGTCTACTATTATTGATTCAAGGTACCTTTCTTCTGGAGTTTCTGGATGCTTTCCCTCCACTCTGACCGCTCATAGTCGGAGGAGAGCAGGAACAGGTAGCTCTGGAGGCACACAGCACAACCACCATTAGTTTGTGAATTCTACAGCTATCTTAGGACCAAAATATTCAGTAAAAGATCAGTAAAAACCAAGGTTTTAAAAGAAATCTAATCAAATAAGAGTCTTGGGGATATTATTTGGAAATTAGTGGTCTTTTATTATTATTATACATCATCAGCTTACACTTAAGAGGTGAAATTGCTGTTGCTATAATCTAAGTGAGAAACATTAATGAAATGGATAGAGTAAGAAGTGGTAATTATAAAGGATAAGATAACAAGTTTTAAGAATCACTAAGGGGAATTCAGGTCACTGCAAAAGGAAAGACTAAGACATGAAAAAATACAATAAAAAACACATTTCAGATATTTATACCCTCATGATGCTAATAAAACATTTCTATTGGCTCAAAAGAATTTTGACTTAGATGGCTATTTACAAATTTACCAATGTATGGCACAAGAACACAGTATATTAAAAATATGGAGATGTGGCCAAATCTGTGGCCAAATGTATGTAAAGTATTTGTAGGAAAGTAGCCATGTACATATGATAACATTCATGCTCATATTCAGCTTTCATAAACAATTCAACTTGCAATGATGTCAATGACAAGATTATTATTTTGAAAATCTAACTTAAAAAGGACTTGCCAGACCGGGTCATTTTGTAAAGGCACATATCTCCCTCTAGTGGTGAAAGTTCAGCACTACAGCGACATGGGGAGAGCAGTGAGAGATTTAGCAGTTGGATTACCTTGCCATGTTTGTTGTGGATGCGGAAAGGGATGGTGGGGGAGTGCAGGAGCAGCCATGACTCCTGCTCATTCATCTTCTTCCTCAGACGCTCCACACGGCTCTGACCTTTTGGTGCTTTCTAAAGACACACACACATCAGAGCACACAGAATTTAAATCACAGTGTGAGCCTGAACACTTCCATGGATTTAGAAAGTCTAAGAGTGAGCTGTAAGGTTTTAATATGATGGGTATTGAATATATTTTGAGTTATAACTGTGGAAGTGATATTGACATTGGGTGTCAAGCTTGCCGATCAATTTAGTTATCATCTAATCAATATCAACTAAATTACTGGGACCGCATAAGTGAAACACAAGGTGCTCAAATCACATCAAAATCAACAACCTATGACTGATTCCAAGATCAAAGCGGCTTATCAGCATCTCTCCTTCTTCCCAGTAAAGATTCTGGATGAGGCCCAGCAAGTGAGTGCCCTGCTACCAGACCCTTCATATTATAGAAAGATCTCGGGTCTTTGTGCACATTGAAGGAAAATAAACACACACATCCTCTCAGCCCTCATCAGGAAGCCGTGAGTCAAGGCCTTGGCCACAATCAGTTGAATCTTTGGTTTGCCCCGGCCTCCTCCAATTCTAAATATCAGCCTTGGTCACTCGCTGTACCCTGGGTGGGTGTATGAGGGGAATAACAGGAACTTACTGCTACTGCAGCTTTCAGTGCGTCTGAGGCAATCAAGCGGGGGTGTATTACATAATCCAGCTGTTGAAGGCTGATATTAACACCCATGAATAACCAAATATTTCTTCAGGTAATGCAGACGGGCAGCAGTCCCAAGAATAAGCAACAAATAGAGACACAATAGCAAAAATGCGAGCGATTAAAAAGACACTGAAACGGTTCATTGGGTGTTCTTGCAAATCACAGTGCTGCCAAAAAATCGGAGAGTTAGGAGGAAGCAATTTTTGACTCCTCTAAGAATAAAGTTATTTACCCCCTTATGGTATAGCTACAGTACACGGCTTTGGATTTTATGTTTTTAAGCACAGTGTGACTACAAAGGTTTCCCTAAATGTGATCTTACAGCTCAACTTGACCTTGTGTCAAAAACAAAAACAAAGGCGAGGGTAGCTGGAATTGTGTCTGGTAGGATGTGAAGTTGTTCCAGTGAGGTCTGGCTTACATGGGGGAGTCTTCCATGAACGTCTGATATTCAACAATTAGATGGTTATCACTGTTCCACTGGATACACAATCGGACAAAACGGACCTTGAGTCACTCGTGTTTGTGTGCATGTAGTTCTAGGTAAGGGAGTGGGGTGTGTATTTGCGTGTGTGTTCCAATAACAACCTCGCTAATGATGAATTCTGAGGAAACCGGGACCAGTCCCTTGCAGGTTCTGACTAAAGCATGAGAAACATAAACACAGGGGGGTTTTTGGAGGTGGGGTACACTCCTGGACACGGGCCCAGACCTGGAGCGCCATGTCTGGGCCACAGCTGACCCTGTGCGGGTGGTAGAGGAAGAAGACAGGTACAAGTGGTCTTTTCTTACCTAGAGCTCTGCATTATTGAAAGCGGATTCTAAAGCAAACTGAGAAGTTAAGTCATGGTTCCCACTCTATGTCAAATCACCGTTTCCATGACTTTCCATGACTAAAATGATGAATTTCCATGACTTTGCCTAACCTGACATACAATAACAGCTCCATCCGCTGACGGTCCCTGGTCCAATTCCTCTTCTTGTTTGGTTTTCCATGCGTGGGTGCAGGCTCACACTGAATAAACTGTCAGTGTTGGTGCGGCCACACGCCATTGCAATTGTTTTTTTATGTTACACAAATGTGCAGTTGTGAAACGCCTTCAAATTCAACGCCGGTGGATGTAATTCAAGACTCTCCGGCCCCCGTACAATCACACTGTGTGGCCCGGTCTTTTGTTTAGTAGTTCCTGTTCACGTCCTCCATGCCCTTTCAGTCTGGGTGATTCATTCAGCTGCTGTTGCGCTGTATGAACAATGCCAACCCTTCCCCAGCATACTGAGGTCTTCTTAGTCAGCCAAACTGAGTGTTATCCTGACCAGCCAAGGGAAAACATAAAACATATCTTTTCTATACATTATGCATCAGTGTGGATACAATTTCCTCTGCTTCTGAATGGGCTCCAGATCCTATTTTGCAGTATCAGAGAGTTTTCAGTCTCCTGTCTTAGCGATAAACTCGCCTTTTCTGGTGATTTTACCAGCTAAGCCTTTCTGAAAGCCGGGGGAATGTCCTGGATTCACTTTGACTTGTCTGCAAAAGTTTAACGGATTACCTTCTCCTTCTGAATCTCGCTCTTGATGACTGAGATCTTGATCTTCATCTCCTCGATCTCGTGCTCGGGCAGCACTTGGACATGAGGGCAGGAGTCTGAGTCGTCTAGGGTCTGGAACGTCAGGTCGGCCAGGGGGATGTACCACTTACACTCGTACTGCTGGTGACGACTGGAGACGGAGCGACGGTCAGATTGATGCAGGGAGGGAGGAGAGGAGGAGAGGAGGAAAGGACAGGTGGAGAGCGAGAGGGAGAAACACAATTAATCAAACGGTCATAAATCCTTCCATCATGCCTCGCTACACAGCAATAATGGTATTAAGTCATTGGCTTATGCAAACAGAGCTCTACCATGGAGACTGATTAAAATGTCACCAAGTCAATTGAGGGCGAACAAAGCGATAGAAATGAAGAGGAGGGCGAGGCGAGTGACAATGACAAAACACAATCTAAACAGAATCCAAAATCCATCTCTGAATTGAAATAAAATGCTCAAAGAAATTCAGATAAGTGTACCTCTTTTATTTATTTATTTATTTATTTTAATAATACACTGATTGGCTTAATGTGGGCTCTATAATTAAAGGTTAAAATTACAAACCTTGAACTGACAACAAGCTTTACTACACTGAACTAATGAGGGGAGCTGTAATCAAAGGGCAAAATCTGAACTTCTGCACAGTAAGCTCATTTGACATGAACCTTACAACACAAATCCAGCTATTTTTACAAATTACACCAACTGACCTAATGGGGGTGCTATAATTAAAGGTCAACATTTCCAAATTTGAAAGGCTCCACTGTTGGTCCAGTTTTAACAATGGATGCACAAGAGATGAAGCATTTTGTCGCTGACTGCATCATTTGTGGAGTTTGATGTTTAAAGCTTCATTAAAGGAGGGGAGAGCGTTATTAATTCATGTTCCCCACTGCACAGGGATTCGAACCCGTTGCCTTTCCAGTCACAGGCACACTTCTCCAACCTCTAGGCTAATTTGATCTGAACACATCATATTAATTAATAATTTCCCGCCTATTCTTGCAGTCACAAAGCTATCTGAAGCCATCTGAGCAATCCCACCTCTGTCGGCGGGCTGTGGGCTCACCTACGGCTGAGAAGACGGATGTGCATCGAGACTAATGAGGCTTTCATTAGCATTTCTGGGTTCCGCAGACAGCGTCGACTCATTAGCACCGAAACACCGTCACGAGGAAGCTGGACTGAATACAGTGGATGTTTGGCGAGATATGAAACATGCCGACAACATAATAAAGGAAAATAACCCACACTGGAAACTGAATTCTCAGGTGTAACTACTATAATCTCAGTTTAACTTTCAGTATACAGCATTTGCAGCAGCTGTAAATGCTCCACAGAACATCATCCTGACTCAATTCATGCCTGTAGCGTGTTGATTTCACTGTCTAAGTGTCTAAGACTTGGGATGATATCCAAAGCTCGTCTAGTGAATTTAGCAGCAAATGAAAGACGGTTCATTCCTTTCTTTATCATCCCCATACACTCGTTTCTCCCTTGCCCTCCTATTTTTACTGACACCCCCTCCCTCTCCTGATGGATGGCATGTGATTTCTCAATTTCCCCGGGCCACAGTACCCACACAAATGCCCATTTCACAGCCTTTATTCACCATAATCAGTGTGGATTGTACATGCTGGACTATATGGAAGAAAATGATAGAGGAGTCGTGTAGGAAGCGGGACATGTGGCAGTAGCATTAATGTAAATATGATTAATTCCAGTAGGAAAGAATAGAGATAAACTTGGGATTGAATGGGATTAAGGCTCCTCAGTGACTAAACACAAGATGATTGAGTTTCTGGATGGCTGCCTCGCTCTAACTGGCTGCTTTGTGCGGCCAACGGCCTGTGTGTGGCGCGTAGACGGCCCACAGAGATAACACTCCAGACCTTAATAGTCTGATTTACAGGTCTGGTAGTTATGGCAACGCCAACCTTTCCTCCAAGTGAGGGGCGGCTGCGAGTGACACAGACAAATGGCGAATGTCAATCACAATCAGGCCCAATCTGGCTAACAGCAGCCGCCGTGCTGACGAGGCGAGTGACACAATCCTGTAAATCAGACACTTCATCTATGGACATGTGTCATGCATTTAGATGCACCATCTGACACACACTCACACACACACACACACACACACACACACACAAAGCCACTCACAATCACTCTGTCTCTGTCATCTCTCTCTACTTTGCCTTCAGCCCAAACAGATTGCTTCCCGTAATGAAACACACGCCTCTCTGCATGCGCTCCCTTTCACAGCCCGCGCATTTATCTGGATAACACCTTCTTCATGTTCAGCCCCGCTCTCTCTTCTTCGCTGGCGTATATCAAACGCCTGCTCCCCTCAACTCTTCAAAATACCAGAGGCAAAACGCCAGCCTGTTTCTCTCTTTCATTATGGAGGCTTCAAAAGAGCCCTCGCGCTTTGTGGAGCCACAACAAGAACACAGAGATGGGATCTGTGTTTTTTTTTTGCTTTTTTTTTTTTGTATAAGTGTCAGCGTCATCCCACCTGTCTCACTGTCGTGGGTCTGAGTGTCGCGCCCATATGGAAACTGCTGTGAAATGCATACAGAGACGTAGAGGAAAGATAATCTACAACAAGAAATATGCACTGGGATGTCTCTGTCTTGAATCAATTCACAGGAGATGAGATGGGTTGAGATGAGTTGGGAGAGGGGGATGTATTCACTGCTCTGAGTGTGTGTGTGTGTGTGTGTGTCTGTGTCACTAGACTCATCACGCAGGGAAATCTATATTTTCTATTCTGCGTGGAGGGAAGATTACATTTACAGGTGCAAAGACAAAGTATGTGAGTGTGTTTTTAAGTGTGTGTCACTTATCACAAGCTGGTGAATGTGTCTTTATTTCTCAGTGAGTCCATACACTGCCCCGTGCATATTATATCCACTGTACTGTAGGTGAGTGTGTGTGTGTGTGTGTGTGTGAGTGTGTGGATGGACAGGCGGACCTACCCGACGGCCGTCTTCTTCATCTTGGCGCAGAGCAGCAGGTCGGTGAAGAGGAAGACGTGCCGCAGCTTCCTGGAGCCCTCCGACACCTCCACCAGGAAGCCATCCTTCACCAGCTGACGGGCCTGAGGGAAGACATGATGTCACTTCCTGTTGTCTTTTTACCGAGAAAACGGAGAAAATCAAGACAGTTTGATTTTATGCCTGACATGTTTCTCGGAGATTTTGGTATCAGATTTCTCGTCTTGGGTAAAATCCCTGACACAGATACTCTGTTTTAATACCAGTATCTATATCAATGCGTCCTGACTTGTTAGATTTAAGCCGAATGGATCTCACAGATCATGTGGTGGTGAACTTTTAAGCAGCCCTGCAGCTAGAAGCAAAACAGCAGGGCAGGCAGTGTTTAGCCTCTGAACATCTAATAAACACTGAATCTCTAGATGGTCACACCCTTTAACTGCTGCCTTTGATTAAGGCTCTTTTACTTTCTAATATACTTTCTCACTTACACCGTCTTAAAGCCGCTTTGATGATTTTTTTAATCATGGGTGTAAAGCTATTTGAGTTATTATACAAAATATGCTCTATAAATAAATCTGACTTCACTCTTGCAAGGGTGCATAAAGGTTCATGGAATTTTATAAACCTATAAGACACCATGTATTCCTTCAAGTAATTTAAAACATGGACATGTGCAAAACTGGGTGATTACGTGGTGGCAATTTGGAAATAAAATTCAGCTTTTGTTTTAATTTGCCTGTTCTTCCATATGGTTGGAGTTTGCCACATAAGAAAGACTAGATCGCACCAAGAACGCATTATAGAGTCAATTTAGTTCGGTTTTCTGTGATGAACAAAATTTCCTGATGCCAAAACCCCCCAAAAATGCCAAAGCAGAATCATCTGAACAAATTATTTGACTCTAGTCTTGCAAGTCGATGTGACAGAGGGCACGCTGCCCTTCTTATAAAGATCTGAACTGATCTGAATAAGCCTCAGTTCAAAGAGGGCATATGGAGCTTTTATGATGACTGCCTGACTCCATGCTGAGTTTCCTCCTCTAACCAGGGTCTCTCTCTCTCTCTCTCTCTCTCTCATGTGTAACCTCACAGTCAGCTCTGCATTCATTAAGCTTTTTTTTTTTTTTTGCTGCATCCAGCTGAACAGCAAAAACTCTGCAACATTTCAGGATGCACTGCTGGAATAACAGGAGGGTATTGGGTAAAACATGGTAACACTAATGTAACAATTAAGTATGTGTGTCCTATTCAGCCATTTGAAAGTTATTTGTCATATGTATATTAAAGACCCTCTCCAGTTCCTAAATTGAGCGGTGAGTCTTTTCACATAAGGTCTAAAATCTCACTGCCTTACTAAAACAATTCTTGTCAGAATCCAAATTAAACTTGACTGTTAGAGTGGGGTGCTGATGAACTTCCCATATGTCCAATGTTGTTGGACAGATTAAATTCTGTTTCGTTTTTATCCAGTGTCACTTCAGTCAGACACACACACACACACGAACACACACCTCTCCCTTGGGTGTGGTGACGGCGGTCCTGCGAGGGTCGATCTCCTCGTTGATGGAGGAGAGGAAGTTCTGGGAGATCCGCAGGGCGTCCTGCAGGAGGGGGAAGTCCGGGTGGTCCTTAGGAGTGTGTTTCAGCAAGTCCTGCAACACACAAACACACACACACACACATGTAGACATGCATGGATACACAGACACATCCACAAACACAGACACATGCACAATGCATTTATTTGTCAAGTCGTCACTAAGTTCCCTTTTAGATGTTTAGTTCTTAACTTTTATTTTGCCTTGTTCTCTTTGTCTACTGGTCATTATACATTAAACATTATGTATTATACTCATTATGATTGTCTATGGCTTTTATATATTGCATATAAATAATGTCATGAGTGTTTCACTTATTTTTCCTTGTTTGATCCATATTTATTTATTATTAATTCTCATAAGTCCTTCAAGTTTTAGCTCACCTGCACAATCCAACTTTAACTTTGTTACTTACACTTGTTTATGTCTTCTAATATTTGCTTTGTGAAAATAAATAAATCAAAAAAATACATGAAATAAGCATAAAAGGATGCATGGCTGCTCCGCAATGTCGATGGAAGAATAGTTTGGAAAATTTGGCTCTTTTTTTCTGGATATGCTTGAAAAGTTCCACTAAGTGTTGCACACACAACACATCAATCTTTATTCTACTCTTTAAATATTGTACTCTGTCGTCCGTGCAGCGCTAATGCAAAATAAATGTGGAATAAATGACTTTAACAACAGCTACCAGCTGTATATATTAAATTATGCATTCCTCTCAAAAATATTGTGCCAGCCTGACCTCACTCTGCATCTTGTTAGAAATATATTCTCACATTCGCACAAGTGTGGGTGTGAAAGCTTTTTAGAATGCCGTCCAAGAAAAAAAGGATAAATTTATTTTCTTTTTCGCAACATAATTGCGCTGCGCATACACAACTGTCTTTCAGAATGATAGCCGCTGAAAATCTCATTTCCTTGTTTTGGGTTAAGCCGTTTTCATCAGCGCTGACTGGGGTGACGAGTTTCAACAGGACAGCTGACAACGGAGGCTTGAGGAGTTGTCTTCCGTTCCAAAAACGAACAACGCCAATTTTCACCGCCTCTTAGTTTGCATGACAGGAACGTGACCTTTGTAGGAAACACACTGGCCTTTGATGCGCGAGGCAAATTGTTTGGACAGCTTTATGCAAACTTATTCATGAAAAACGCTCCCCGAACTCAACTCGACACATCCAGGCATCTCTGCTGGCTGGGTGGGCGGTTTGCACTTTGTTGTGTCTCATCAAGAGAGATGGGGCTGTTCAAGTCGGGAGGACATTGTGACGGAGCACAGAGAGACCGGGGGGGGGGGAG
>OMKZ01022963.1:40479-52910 GCA_900302535.1 Neoniphon sammara | reverse complement strand
GGACACTTTAAAGATGAGGCTGTGGATCATTATGCTCTGAGTATGAACTTACAAAAGAAAAAAACAAATTAAAATAAAGTAAAATAGAACAAGCCAATACTTGTTTGGCGATAATCCATCTAAGAACAATTCTGACGCAGAACTTCAGATGGATTATGGATTAAACAAAGTCATCTGAATGAGTGGCACATTATGTACAGCTGCGTGTCACTGTTTTCCATCCCGTGACTAAACTGTATATTCTTAACCATTAGCTCAACCAAACTGAAGACCGAAGTTGAAACTCAGAAGCCTCCATGTGCAGTCACTGAATTTCCAAAGATAGCGATTTTCGGCTTGGCAGCTTGGCTGGAAAATAAGCACTGAGCAATAATGACGCGATTGTGGTAAATCATCAGCTCATCATGTCCCCCGGACGCACTGTGGCCGGCATGAAAACACTCCACGGCAGAGGACTTGGAGCAATGTTTCTAACACAACACCCACACTCCGAACAACAAGATCACAGGTGAAAGCTGCTGCTATGAAGCAACAGCCTGTCTCTGAGACAGGAGGTGGGAGGGAAAGGACGCAGCAGGCGATGAGAAGAGAAGAAGAAAAGGGTGTGAGGGGAGGAAAGAGAGAGAGAACGAAACAGAGGATAGCGAATGTGTAAAGAGTATCTGTTGACTAGAAATAGACAGGTTTTAGATGCTAGAAAAGAATGGAAAATTTATATCCTCTCTGACATGCTGGACAGCAGAAGGCTGCAGCCTGAACCAGTTCTCTAACAATATATTCAGGGCATTGTATGACAGCTCTTATTGTGATACACAATACCCAACACATCGTCTATGCTCTGTTTTGAATTAACTATTCATTTTGGCTGGTGCCCCACTCTGTCTGTTAAAGCACAGTTCATATGCCCACGATCAGTGAAAGACAACAAAGGCAAACATGGCAGTAAGGGATTTAGAATCTCATATTAATTATGTTTAGGCAATAAAGTTGTATCCTTGACTGCTTTTGGCAGGACTGGGATTTCCATGGAGCCATATTAATGTAACTCTTCTCTGTTACACAACTGGAGCACACAAGGCTAGCCATAGCCCGATTATTATATTATCTGAGGCTAATTATGAAATGAATACTTGACGGTCCACTTATCTGTGTGAAGAAGCAACTGGGACAGTTATCTACTCTGGGGGAGACGTGGGCACATTTTACAAAATACTGAGCCCAGCACTCTGTCAAACAGATAAAACACATACCACAAGCCATAATACAAGTAATCAGTTATGACTGCAAATTCAATTTCTTTAACTACTGATTAGTTTTGCTTTACTTTTCTGATTACATGAACAAGCCTCAAATATTCTGGCATCAGCATGTTGAATATTTCTAATTTAGAAAATTAGTTTAGTAATGTCTATCTGTTTCATGTAATTGACTAGCAAAGCAGCACTTGCCCATAATGTGCTGCTGCCTTGCAGACAGAAATCTCAGCGTACAATAAATTGCACAATCAAACATGTGTGGCAGTCCCTGCTGTCGATGGTTATATTAAGACCAGAGAAAATAAAGGAGGTCAGTTGGCTGTAGTTCCTCTTGGTGCTTGTTCCCTGGATGATGAACACTCAGACGCTCTTCAAGTCTTCCAGTGATCCCACAAAGGGACTATAGAGACCTTTCATTCATACATGGCTTCTGTTATTCTGTGCTTTTGACCAAACAGTCACACGTGTTTGATTATTCTAGAAAAAATGACTCCAGCGTCCAATCAAACAAGTGTGATAAGATGCTTCACTGGGGCGTTCAGCATCCGGGCTGGTCACAGTTTTTCACAAAGAAAACAACAGCAGAATAAAGAAAAGTTCAAATCTCCAAATGAGCAAGCTCTAACCCAAAGGAACTAAAGAGAGTCTAAGCCAATATTTTGAGATCCCTTCATCAAAGTTTAATCCTGACATTATTGAAAGTAATCCAATATAAAAATGTTATCACAAAAATGTAATCGTAATCCAGTTACACACACAAGCATAATCTGTGGATTACAGTTACAGTTAGTCCCCAAAGATGTAGGCATGTCTATATTATCTTCAGATTTTATTTTATTTTTTTTCGCAAATTGGTTTTATTGGTCCCAAAGCCCTCTCAGAACCATGACCACAGCAAGATTAGACTCTTCCCACTGCATGGCTCTAGGGATTTTAATTATTTAGCCGGGAAAATGCTATCCTGGCAGACAGAGCGGGGCTAAAGCAGCAGCTGAGCCCTCTTCTTTTCTAAAATAGGTGAGAAAAGTTGGAACCGTGGCTGGCTTTTATTCCCTGCCTCCTGGCTTTCCGTGCTCCTCTCGCAGTGTGTGCAAGCCATTTCAGGCCACGGCGGCCCTGATGAGGAGCAGTAGGGAGCAGACCGGCTAATTACACCACCATCTGCACTGTCGCACTGCCAGTCTGACTAAATGTTTAGCTGCCACACGACATGCTCACGTACGCACACACACACCGCACAGATGGGAGCTGATGACTTCACTAATAGATGTCACTTGGTGGTGGGACTCCTGTGGTCCAGACAGGAGTTGGGGGGGGGCTTCTGTTTATACTCGAAGAAGAGTCACATTTCTACATCAGAGCTCTCTTCAAGGTCTGTTCATTTGCTTTGTGTTAGTACACACAGGCTCTTTAATATTTCATGATCAGGCTTCCATACAAACATTCGCCCTCTAGATAGAGCAGGGTTCAACCAAATCTTTCATTACAGACAGCCAGTGCTGTCTGTAATGAAAGTCAGCAGTACGTACTGCTGACTGCCCTATTTTTGTTGATATCAGTTCACATAGACAGCGAAAACCCAAAGTGAGCACAGCAAGACGTTGATGTGCCATGGTATTGTTTAATATCAGGATAAGCCAGGCATCTTAGGCAGGTTTCTCATAATCAGAGTTAAAGCCACAGTCAAATGAAATATAGCTTGACTTTTTCACTTTGTTAGTTCATTTTCCATGGCATAATATTCACCTGTTTAACAACAAATGCAAAAAAAAACCCACTTATTTTTTAATTTTTTATTTTTTTGCATCCTTCCTGAAAAACAGCACATCTTCAATGGTGACATCATGTGGAACTACTAGGCATAAACAAAAATTTTAGCCATTAAAAACATAATATTTTTTTAAAAATCACACCCCTTCTATCAAATAAAACCGCCTCACTCTCTCTAAGTAATTACCCATTGGTTAACACTTTTAACTGATGTCACTTCGTGTTAAGCCCCGCCCTAACAATCTGTTTCAACAGGAAATACATCAAATTAAAGAACCAAGATGCTCTAAAAATGCATTTTCATTGTATGTATGTTTTCAGGGTAGTTTGTGACCACTACTGGTGCTTTAGTGCACACTAAGGAAACCGGGTTCCCATTTTCTTTACATAACATGTAACTTCTGGCACGACATGAGCATGGGGGCAATATTACACACACTGATGTAAACAATTCAACTTTCAAAATTGTCCAAAATAAGGCTTTGCAAATGTCTTCTGAAGTAGGAAATGCATTCGACGTGTTTTATTTGGCCTCAAAGACACACACAATGTGTTATAGTGAGAAATTTGAATGTAAACAAAGCCAAGTGTGTTTACAAGGAAAGCTAGTTAGTTTATTTGTCTTGCTCTGGCCTCATGACCACAAACAATACAAGGCCCAACGCCTGTATTTGAGTTTCATGTGTCAGCTTAAACCTATATGATGTTCCTTCATTTGAAAAGGCTGGGTGAGGCAATCCTGTCCATTGCTGCACATGCTGAAATACTCTTTTAGCCAGCCATGTTACGAAAACACTTCCGGTCCTGAATCAAAACTGGCCCAAAGAAAGAAACGCTGACGCACAGGGCAGTGGAGTGACACATGTTTTAGAACTTCATGACTTCTCTTTCTAGGACTGAAATAGCTGGCAAAGTCTGGGTTATATAATTGTCCAATATTTTGATGTGTTTATTTGTCTGAGCTGGCATGGCACTCACTTCTATCCTCTAGTCAAAACAGCAATGTGCTCATGTCTTGGCAACATGTCACAGAATCTCTTGTAATGGTGCATCTGAGAAACTCGCGGCTCATTAGCAAGAATAAATCACATCTCCTACGATCCAAAACTGGATTGAACTAAATGCAAGAAACCTTTTTATCACTGATCCCATAACAGTTAATCAGATTTTATTTGGTCATTGGCCCAGAATTTGAAAAACAGTTCCAGAGCAGAATCTAACATTCATAACAGGCCATTAGTAAAACATTTTTTTGTTGTTTTTTTGTTGTTGTTTTTTCCCAGCACAGACACAATGAAATCTTCCAGTGTTTAAATATTTCTATCCAACAGAGGACCAAGCTGCCTCTCCCTCAGCCTTTTTTTAACACTACCATCATATTATTTCTTTCCAAGTTGCTGAGGCAAACAGAATTCTATATCTACTACTATAATATGAGACCGTAACAACAACAACAACAACAACAACAGGCCGGCAGGTTGGCCTAGTGCTTAGAAACACCATCCTTCCACCACAGGACAAGAGTTCAACCCAAAGAAATTAAATATCTTATGTACATAATTTCTGTGATTCATGCTCCTGTCTCAACAAGCATCCACCCTGTTTAAGTGTCCTTGGGCAAAACTCTGAACCCCTATGAGCTCCAGAAGGACAGGCCTGACCTCTGACCCCTGGATGGGGTGGCAAGCAAAAATAAAATCATCCATATGGAATTAAGATGAGTGTGTACCCTGTCCATGGCTCATAACATGTTCATTATAAAAGGAAAAAATCACTGTTTCACGCTCCTTCAGTTATATTAGACACTCCAAACCGTCTTGATATTTTCAGACAGAGGAGGGTGGAACAGTTGACTGGAACAGATACAGGGGACTTATTTGACTGCCTAGTTTCCTGTACACTTTATACTGTAACATTTCTGACATCCCATTCGAAAGCCTCTGTTACACCACGTTACATCAGTCTATTGATATCAACTGTGGTCAGCATCTAAAAGAAGGTGCGACACAAAGATACAGTGATGCACATAACAGCTACGCTCTCCTGTTATGTGCTGGGAAACCCTGTTGAAACTGCATTACCCACTGCAAATATGACAGTGTGATGATCTCACGCAGAGGCACAACTAACTGCCGTGGAGACTGGCGAAGGTCTGGAGCCCTGCTAATACAATCAGACCACAGACACAGACGCACCCACACATGTAATAGCAGTGCTGCTATATTACGCACTAAAAGAGCCTGTTTAAACTACCTAATCCAGTGCAAATATGACAGTGTGATAGACCAGAGAGTGCTACATCCCCACTAATGCAATGAGACCGCAGAAACAGAGACGAATACACACACATACACACGCACGCACGCACACACACGCACACACACGCACACACACACACAAACAGTCTGAATTAGAGGAGTGATTCATCAAGAGGAAAAGTAGTGCGGATCTGACATTGCCTCCTTTTCACACTCCTTTACTGCACGCTGTGAATGATGGGCACTAAGAGCCGCGTCCATTTCAGCCTCACCAGTTTCTGGAAGAGGTGTCCCACGGTGACCTTCTCGTCCCACTGCTGGATGTTGGGCGAGAGCGCGTCGTAGAACTCCTTGTGGATCTCGAAGATGTCCTGGATTTTGTAGAAGATGGTCTCGATCTGCTGGATGGTCAGAACGGGCTGGGACGTGGTGGCTGTGGCCTTGAGAGGGCGCATGGGCTGGAAGAGAAGAGACGGACTCAGTAAGCATCGCTTTGGAGAACAGCCCAGCTTCCCAGAAAGAGACAGTGTTGGAGGTGGAAACTTTCTTTGCAAAGACTACCTAAATATATCAAGAACTTGCAAAACCACAGCCAAAAATTAACCATACTTCCTGGGGAGATACCCAAACTGTGGTGTAATAGCAGCAAATGTCGTAATAGTGTGCCATACCGTACAAAATACCGTCTGCATGCATTTTGATGGTATTTGACACCTATTTGGGGTTGGAAAGGGTCTCAGTGTGCCTACTCAAGAATCTCAACTTGGCATCGAGTCTACACGAGGTCACACACTCTGATTGGTTAATTCAATGACACGCACATCACCGCATAGTATACAAGTCTCAATGTAAGCGATGCCACAGCCTGAACATTACATTTGACTATAAAATGTGCTTTAGATTCAAGTTTATGATAAGCTGTGCAGAATTACTTTGCACTACAATATCTGTTCATAATTGACTGTCTTAATGTGACAGGCGTGATGTATATTATAAGTGCATTTTATTATGCTATTAACAAGCTATTGATTTGAACTGAGAAAGACTACACATTCAGATCATAAGAACTGTTTTCTGTTAATCATGTTTTAGTTTATTTGACTAATAAAACAGGCTTGAGTCATGTTTCTAATTTCAGAGCAGGATTTGGCCAGCTGGTCAGTCTGTGACCTATTTGGGCCGGTGCCTGAAAATAAGTTTCTGTTTTTACGATTTTTCACCCAGAGCTACATCTGCCTCTCTGCTCTGCCACTGGCTCACTCTCCTCTTTGTTGTGCTTCTTCTAACCAATCAGATTGGACGCCACCTCAGAGTTAGTCAGAATTGTGTGAAGTGGACATGACAGGAGGTGCATGCAATTACAAAGTGAAAAGTAAAAGGCTGTTTGTTTTGTCATGGAGGCAACAGTTAGCTTTGGTTGATGATGATGAGTCAGTCCCCTACTGATTGTAGGCGATTTCCAATTAAGGCAGACAGAGCTGGCTCTTTTCTAAAAGCACTGATAATTAACCAAAACACATATTTGATGCCCATAACACAGCCTGTCCGTTGGCAAAGCAGATTACTGACAAGATCTCAACAGGCTGATAAAAGTGTTAGCAAGACAGATGAATAGAGAAACTTACCAGCCTCATAATTTTTTGTTTCCATGCTGGTTATGTAACAGAAAAGCTTCTATTTATGGAGGCTTCATAAACACAACCAGTGCAAGAAGAGCCAATTTATAATTTGCAATTGTACAGAATTAAAACTCAGAAACTTCAAATGTATTCCCAATGTTCTTCACTTTGCAGCGGTATTTCTTGGTCTCTTGATAAAAAAATTCCATAATAAAAACAAACACACCGAGTTAGAGGTGCTAGGCAAAACAATTTAAGGGGGCATTCAAGCAATTACATTTGAAGCAGTTCAATCAAACTCTGCAGTGTTTACTTCTTTGGTTTGTATTGATCTGGCAAGTGAGAACAACACTATTTGACCTTAAGTGACACTGCACTCAAACACCTGAAAATGCAGATCTCAGTCCTTCTGCAAGTGAACGTACGCGACAATGTCTTTCTAACTAACTCTGGGTGTACAGAGACAGATTTTGGCACCTGACAGCCATCAGTAACTCATGACAAAACCAACTGAGGGCAAACTACACTCTGGACTGATCCTCATAGTCAGTTATTTCTTCATGTGTTCGTAACTGTTATGAACATGAGATTGTGTAACTTATAGCTCCCTCCCTTTGGAAACATCTGTAACTTTGCAGGTTAACGCAAATCTCTCCAGTAAACAACCTACTGGTGAGTTGATGGAACTTTTGTTTAGAGGCTCTGGTTCACTTGTCATGGACCTTTTTCACAAAGGAGTCACAGCAGGGTAAATGCAGGTGTGGGTCCCAACATTAACACTGGGGTTGGTCTATTTTGGTATGCCAGTCAGTGACAATGTATGGTCACTTAATATTTATTGTCTATACTGGTGCTCTGGCATACCTAAAGAACTAAATTTTATGGCCTAAATCTGCCATGACACATCTGAGAAAAAGGTCCAGTGTAAACTTTAACAAAGTAAATTCATAAATGCCTCTACAGCATGTAAATTTTTCCACTCTGGACCACAGAAAATGACCTGTAGGTGTGATCGCACCCTAAGTTCCAGACATTGTCTCAATGACTGAGGAAATGAAGGACGATAGGGACACACTGGTCCGTTGGTGTCATGCTGTGTTGAGGATATGGGAGAGAGAAGCGGATTCCTTCTGGTATTACCACAGTCTTTACCTCATTTATTGGCTGGTAACTACAGCTATGTTTGTCTTAGCTGCTGAATAGCGGAGGTTATGTGTTGTAACTGCTGTGTGACAATACAATGTGCCCAGTGTGTGCCCTTCTGTTTTACAGGTTTACATGGGCAGACCCGCTGGCTCTCCACTGTATGTGGGTGAATGGAAAGGCAACACCCAGAGTGGGCGCTGGGCAGAAAACAAGCAAAATGACACTTAAAAACAGTGGGTCTAATTCAGCGGTGCACTTGACTCAACTCACTTGACTTGCAGGATGAAGAAGACTGTAGTGCAGCGAGGATATGACATAGTGTGTTAGCATGGGGAACCATGACAATGTCGTCAGTTAGTGTTTCAGGAAACGCCTGTGACTGTGGTCCTGCTCTCGGTATGACCACTAACCACTAATAGCACTCTGTCAGCTCACTGGGCCAGGACCGACTCAGAGAACAAACTGCAACAAGTCATGTCATCTACTGTCTAACTTGAACATCTTTTTTCCCTAAACAAGAGACTAAATCCGCTAATGTGGTGCAATAATCTCACTTGTTATCAATGTACTTCCCCCAGTTTTAAGAATAGGCTGAGTATAAAGATAATGTTACTCATTTAGTGGAGGGTTTCCAAAGATACCAAATACGTCCTGCTGAACTGCAGAGACATGTGTATAAAATGATGCACAAGACACCTAGATATTTTCTGTTTGATGTAATGCTGCAGCCATAAAACAATGGCATCTTGCGCTAGCATATTTAACTCAATATAAGCGTGATGTAGCTTCAATGAAGCGTTGAAACCAGCAGATTTCAAAGGATTAAAGAAGATGATCTCAGCCTGTTTGCAAATTATTTGTTTCAATAAAAAAATGTTTCAATAAAAATAAGACTTTGAGATTCATTAATAAAGGAATATTAAGGAATTGTTAAGATGAATAGTTTTTGTAGCGTACATGTGTGTCTGTGCATCTGTGTGTGTGTGTGTCTGTGTGTGTGTGTGTGTCTCTCACCAGTAGCAGGGCCTCCAGCTGGTTGATGTAGATCTCCTCGCTAGCCAAAAAGCCAGATAGCACCAGTTTCTTCATCTCCAGCCCCTTCTCAATGTCTCCCTGCAGGACAAGACACAAATTAAACTGTTAATGTTTAGTATATACTGTAGCCAGTGTGTACATGTGTGTGTGTGTGTGTGTGTATAAGCATGGGGCCGGGCAGGCTAGGAGGTGTTTAAAGTTGAATAATGATCTCACCAAGTTAGAGTTGCCTGTACAATTGCTGGTCACACACACACACACACACACACACACACACAAAACAAAAGGTGCGGATTCTTTGGTAAAGTATTTTTATCCCTGCAACTTTCAAACCTGAGAAACATCACATTATTGTATCACGTCACCCAGTGCTTCCCTCCACATCAGTTACCACAGCACCGACTGTATCCAATACACACACATTCATATTGCATATATGGCAGGAGTTTAATGGGAGTCCTTGTGCATCTAAATAACATCTCAATGGCTTGCTTCCTCTGTGGAAAGTCTCGCTTCAAGTGCTCCCAGGGAAAAGACACAGCTGTTATGTTTTGACTTCGATATGAGGGAAGTCACCACCCTCATTATGACTAATAGTCTAGAAACTAGGAAGACAGACTAAAATAAGATGCAGTTCCCTTTATAGTAAGCAAAATAACAGTTCGAGTGAAAATTGAGGTTTGGAAAACAGTAAAAACAAACAGACAATGTTCCAAGTTGTGAGTCAGGGAGGTATGAGTGATAAACAGGTTATCATGCTGTTAATATTCTATATTAATATGCACAGAACACATCAGCTCAGTTGTACATTCATTCATCATTCATTCATTCATTCATCTTACCTATTCAGGGTTACTTGGGGCTTAGTATCCCAGCATGCATTGTGCAAACACAGGCAAACATACACAAGCTCATACTCACACTTATGGGCAATTTAGAGTGTGTAATCCACTTGACTTGAATGCCTTTAATTCATCTGTCTTCATACAATGTGTATGCACTGTAGTGATGTGTCCTGTACGCAGACTGTGCCCCATGCAGGCCAGCAGCTTAGACACTTAGGTTAGTTACTACACTACAGTACTTCAGGAGATTTGGTGTCATCACTGGCATTGTCAGAGGTTCACATCTGCAATCTGCTCATAAAATATCTTACACACTTCACTATGGCGTCAAAATGACCATCATAAATTTACACCATGATTCTCCACACGAGCAACCTGCAGCAGAGGGACAGACACTACAGTGTTGCAGGTGTAGATCACACCCAGAAAAAAAATAAAGGTGTGACTGCTGAAACAGCGCTCAATAAATTTTCACCTTTCATACTTTGAGAAATAACTTAGACATTTAACCTGTTTCCTACCAAAAATATTCACCTATGCTACAAGCAGTCACTCAAAAAGCTGTACTGCAAATTGTCAACATGTTGACAACATCACTGCAGCACAACAGTGATAAAGTGATTTGTAAAACACTACTGTGTGCACATCACACAGTAGTTCCTTGAGCCACAAGTCCATGACCACGGTCGAAAGGACATAAAAGACTAAAGACTAGTGTGAGGTTGACGTGAGGGTGTGTGTGTGTGTGTGTGTGTGTTCAAGGGAGGCCAAAGAGCAAGTGTAAGAGCAGAAAGGAGGATTAATTATTAACACAGCCAGATCCTTACCATGATATCAGCCCGCAAGCCCTTGATAAGAAAGGGAAAGAGCTGTGACCTCATTTTATTTACCCCATCACCATTACCATCCCATGTCTTACTGATGTCACCCGTCAGGAAGGGAGGTGCTACAATCAGGGTGTAACTGAACCAGGGAGCGTATACAGATCAGCTAAATACACTGCAAACTTTTTGGATATTTGTGCATGAACTGTTGCTTTGAGGAATACAAAAAAAGCCTTTAGATAAGATATTTCACTTATACTTATATAATATATACTTAAGATATTTAAGATATCTTAAGATATACTTAAGATATTTCAAATATTACATATGCACTTGTTCATTTTTGTGCACTAGCTCAACAATATTCACCTCTAGATTTGGAGCACGTGGTGGTTGAAATCGCTGTGGTATCCTCTGTCAGCTTGTATGTACACATTTTGTCATGTTTGTCATCCTCCATTATATGTAATGCAAAATGACAGCAGCCAAAATCTTACTGCAGAAACATGCCTGATACCCACAGCTGGTATCATATTTGTGTGCTGTAAATAATGAAAATGTTTCAGCAAAGCATCCCATTAAACTGGTCAACACAAAACCCTTCAAAGTGCACTTACATTATTGCAACAGTAAATTAAGTGTTATCATACACTGTATGACTGACAGCTGAACTGGGAAACCACACAGGCCTTCTGC
Organism: Neoniphon sammara; assembly: GCA_900302535.1. NCBI lineage: Eukaryota > Metazoa > Chordata > Actinopteri > Holocentriformes > Holocentridae > Neoniphon > Neoniphon sammara. The sequence goes on along the minus strand of OMKZ01022963.1, from coordinate 41,461 downwards.
ATGGTTTGAGTGAACTGTGTGAAGGCTGAACAGTCTCTTGGTAACTTGGTAACTGATGTTTGTGCTCCTACACAGGTGATTTTTATTTTTTCTCCTTCAGACTGCATTCAGCAATAGACATGAGTCACACTGATGTAAATATCTTGGAGGTGTTACGAATATGCAAATACTCATGTCTATCTTAAAAAATATTTACGCACTGCCTTGAGATTTACACCAAAACTGTGACGTCCTTTGAGCGTGCCATAATGCTTTTTTTAAAACATTTCCCAGGCTATTTCTTGCATCATTTCTTGCTTTAGACTTGACACCAACTCCCTGCAGCTGCCCCGATCAGTGAGAAAATGTTTTAATTGCCACGGCAAACGCAGACAAACGTAAAGGACCTGTGTGTGTGTGTGTGTGTGTGTGTGTGTGTGTGTGTGTGTGTGAAGTCTGTGGCGCGCAGAGCTGCCTCAGTCACTGACAAACATGCCACACCAGGCTGAGAAAAGGCAGGAAAGGAGGAGAAAAATATTTTTTCCAACAGTGGGAATATTTTCCCTCCGCAGTACAAAGAGCTTCTGTGTGGCAAGAGGGCAAGATGAGAAATTCAGGAGCGGTGTGAGAGGGTTTTCCAGGGCGACCTGCTGCAGCGTACGTCCGCCTCGGATACGCTTTACACAGAGCAAACGCCGCATGCTTCCATATTGTGCACTCTGTCCTCGCTCTGCGTGATAAAAGGAGCTGATTATCGGAGTGACCGGTAACAGCGCTGCCCTGCTTTATCTCAACCCATCAAACTGAAGGAGCACACACGCACACACGCACACACGCACACACACACACACACACACACACACACACACACACACACACGCTCTCTCTCTGGCAGCGCAGATGGCTCTGAGGCACACAGCAGCACAGAGTGACATCACATCATTCAAAGTCACCAATAAGACTTTCCACTTGGCTATATTTAGCCAAGCACTCAAGTCCGGCC
>OMKZ01022963.1:19095-33824 GCA_900302535.1 Neoniphon sammara | reverse complement strand
CTGGTGCTGCCGTGCAACTAACGAGCCACAAACAAAGACTAATTGCAAAATAAAAGCAAGGGGTCAACTCCCACCGGGACGGGACACACCATCAAGGCCCTGGTGTTTAGGGGCCTAAGGGGGCCGGACACACCACCATCTGTCACCTTATGACACGTGCCATAACACACAGTCACTGGACCACCCATCTGTCAATCAAAAAGAGAAAAAAAAAGTCCCCTCCATCTGTTAGCTGCATGCAAGTATGCGTATGGACCCTCAAGTCTCACAGCTACCATATGGTTTATTTCTGTAGCTGATGGGCAAATACGTGACAAATGGAACTGCATTCGAGTGGAAAAAGGCAGTGACGGTGACGCTGAGGGTTTATTTAAACCATAAAGGCGAGGATGGGGTTAAAATATTGAGGCGAGGTCTAGCACCTGTCCAACTCCAACTGTGTCGCCATCGTGCCATAGCCAAGCCACGCGCATCTACCCTGCCAAACTCCAGAGCTGTGTGGGCGTGTGTGTATGTGTATGCGTGTGTGTGTTTCTTCTTCTCCCTCTCCCCCCCATCTGTTCCCTCTCTGCTAGCAGCGATGCCTCCCCAGTCCACCTTCTGGCCTCCGTCAGAGCGGTTTGTCCCTGTCTGCTAAAAGGAGGAGGAGCTCTCCTAGTTACCTCGGAGAGCAAGAAAATGCAAGTCCAGGCAACAGCACATGGATTTAGACCGAGTTCACTGATGATTTTCATGTTCACAGTGTATGCAACGTTTCAAAAATCCCTGTTTTGGGACGGAATGGCTTGGATTTGGGATTAAAGTGAAGATTTGTGTTTAAGTTGAATGATGAGAACATAATTCTGCATCAGAAAGCCTTACATGATGCATAAGCTGGTTTGCAGCGCTAAACAAAGCACTCCCATCTGAAGGTGGGAATGCGGCCTTGACCAAAGCACAAATGTCTGCTCCGGTTTTATCATATGAGATATGAGCTACAGTTCATTTTAATTCTGAGAGAAAATGATAGAAAACATCCAAATGTACACTCCATATTGACCGGAGAGCCAGTCTGCTGAGGAGAAGAGCCTCCAGGAAAGCAGAGAGTTAACAGGCTAAATGCACAGCAGACCTCTGACCTCCAGTATATGCACACCCACACGCGCACACACACACACACACGATGTATACAAGTATATTTACAGTTGTCTGCGCACTCACACTCTGCTGGTCGAATGTGTGCTAAGTGATGCACTACACTGTTAATGCATGCAATTATTATGCAGTTGGAGAGAATGTGTCTGAGTGCAATTCAGAGTGGCCATCATTTCCCCTGATTATGTCTGATTAGCCCTATTACTGCTGGAGTTGTAGGACAGAGTGAGAGAGGAGCAGAGACAAAAGAAAAAAAGGGGGAAAGTGAGAGTGTTTCCTTGTAGGCCTGGCCGACTGCCACTTGGCCACTGAGCAGCTAGATTAGACTGAGATCCCGAACAGTCTATTGGAGGCTGGAATAGTGGAGATTAAGGAGATGGGGAGCTGTTAGATTAATGCCAAGATTTCATGTAATTGGTTGATTTAGTGGGAAATGCCACACATAGGCTGGTAGTGATAACCCTATACACTCACAGTTACTCCAAAGTAGAAGTCCAGTGCCTTGGCCCTGGTCATCCAACGTGTCACTGCCTGAGGGAGCAGAGTTTCCTTGACTGTGCTCAGGGAATAACTACTGGAGCAGATGCACATCACACTTAACCTCAGACCGAGCCAAGATATTCTACTCTATCAAAATGAAACTTACACACAGATTTGCTTAAGCCAGACATTGTCATCATAAGGAGAAATTTGTGTACATTTTCTTGATATAATAAACGTTTTAGTGTCTTTCCCCCAGTGGCATTTATAAACAACAGTTGATATGTTCTACTTTCAAAGTATAAAAAAGGAGATTTCTTTCTTCTTCTAATTTGTGGGAGAAAGGCTTCCAAGGGGCCGAGGATAGAATCACAAAAAATGAAAGAAGCACCTTGAGAAAAATTAAAAATGTATTCTAGCTCGTACAAACATATGATGGCTTTAAATAAACATGCAGATATGGAGGGCATTTCTACATGTAGATACACAACACACTATTCCTCAGGCTACTGAGCTCAAAATGCACTGCATATCTGCATGTTTATTTCTAGCCATCATATGTTTATCATGTTGTTTGTTGTTTTTGGTGCTTTAAAATAAATTTTTAAAACCTCTTTTATTGTTTGTGTTTACTCATTTGCGCCCTAGAGCAGCTTCAATTTTGTAACTTTGCAAGGAGACAGTGCATTGAGTGCGATGTGTGCAGTGAAGGCATCGGCTTAATCTCTCAAGAGCAAATTGTGTGATTTAAAGGTGAAATGTCACAGGTCGTGACGAGGGTTCAGCTTTCATATTAATAAAAATGACATCAAATAAATGCTGCCGCGTGATTTACAGCCCAACTCTGCACAGAGCACATTTTTGTCAGGGCGGGAGATTGACAAGTGAAGCCATTTTTCTCACAATAGTTTGACCACTCATGCAGTGACGGCTCTTTGGCCATGCAGGGCAGCGTCTGCACTGCCCGTTCTCTCTCACAGTGAATGACAGTGCCAGCAAGCACTTTATTAGGGGCTTAGGACAAGTAAAAGAAGTACCAGGCCCTATGTGTTCACTGGATGATTTGCTTGTTTGTTAGTTTGTGTGGAAAGCTGTTTGCAATATGCAGTGTTTAGGGAAATTACTGTGGGAGCCTAAGGGAAATACAGTGTGCACTTGTACACCAGGCAGTATGGTAATATACCTCAATATCAATATTGTGACAATATTGTAGGGAAGACAATTAGTGCTTTCATAAGATATTTACACACAAGCGATTTTTGATCATTAGCAATGTGGACATGAAGACCAAGCAGGTAGAGGCAAATAACAGAACAGCTACAACAGGCTAATGACTGTAAAAAATGGCTTCCCTTTACTGCAAACTTTAAACCCAGGAAAGACAACATTCATGCCATATCACAATATTGTATTAAGATATTAGAAATCCCAGACAATATCTAGTCTTATGTTACCATATTGATATAATACAGATATATCTCCCAGCAGTAAGTCAATGCAAGAATTCAATATTCTGTTCAGCAAATCTCTGAGTTCCAACACTACTGTGTCCTACAGGAGCTCTTTGTTAAAGGGTGATGTGTTTAAAGTCAAATTTGAGTGAGCGTCACTCACTCAAATCATGCAAACCATCCCCTATGAACCTTGACAGCACACGCGCTCTTGTTTACAGTGTTACAGTACAGAGGCATACAAGGCAATGCTAGATATTACTGTAATACACTACATCAGCTATTAGATAGACTTAAAGAGGACGGTTTGAGGGGGAGGAAGAAGGAACAATTCATGCAGGAAGTTATTGTTTGAAGACCGGGACATGATGAATGCTAGCCATAGGCTGTAAATTCAATTATTTGTTCAGGTTACTAGAAGAGAATAAAAGATGAAAGACGGCTATTAAACAGGCGGAGGAAAGACACTGGGGGTAGAAAAGGAGAATCCTCTCTCTGCTAATACAAAGCAGCATGACACAAAGGAGAGGCTTCACTCAAAAATGCATTTAGAGGAAAAAAGGTGCTTGCTGTTCTTTGCTAAATACTGCACAAAAATACATAAGTCTACACATTCTAAAATATTTATGTATAAATACCAGTGCTCAGTTAAGAAATAATTTCAATCATATTTCCACTGTGAGTTTTAGTTTGATACAGTCATTTGCGTAGCAAGGCTTTGGCATAGTTACTAAGAGTTATCTAAGAGACAGTCGTCCAGCAGGCAGACAAACAGACCTGTTTTTCAAGGTCATTTCCATACATCCACACTGGAAATGTTTCCAGCGAACACAGATCAGATGTCCCAGGTTCCTCTATTTCAAACACAAACTTGCATAACAGCACAGCTGCTGAACAATGCAGGCGCACAGGAGCAATATTGCAATTTTTTCCCATTATTTTGATACTGTGATCAGAAATATTCATCATGATTACTTGTTTCACATTTTTGAGGAACACAATTAAAAGTCAGTAATTTTGTCATCTTACCCACAGTGGGCTTTCTGCGCAAAGTGAAATGTTTCAATAGAGCCGTCATGCCAATATCCTACAGCTATGAACCGAGCGTCCATAACAAAACTACAATCATGATAACATGGTAATATTGGGATCAGCATGAAATGATAAACAAAAACAATTTTCAACATTTTTAAGCGCACATACCGTTGATCAGAGTAAATTTCTCCTCAGAGAACAGAATCATTGTGTTTAGAAGGTAAATATTAGTAACGTGATTTTACATGTTGAGGTCACAGGGCATTTCCATCCTAAATAGGGGGTCAATGATTGTCCAAAAAGGTTGCAGAAAGGTTTTACAACAACGCAGCTCAGAGAAAGAGATTCACAGACATACTTTAATGCTGTCGAATTAAAACTGCGTGCGTGTGTGTATGTGTGTGTTTAGTCACAGAGCAAAAGAGAAGGAGAAGTTAAACCAACTGTTAAACTTTATAGCTGTGCACATGTTTTGAAAGCTCCAGCCAGTTACAGTAAACACGCTTTATGAAATGGGAAATGGCCTGAGTGGCTTAGGCTATACAAAATGTTCCTGTGCTCTACGTATCTGCCCACACTGCTGCTGGAGGCTCCCCTGCGAACATTTCTCCCATTAATCTCCCATTAAGTTGGATGTTAAGTCGCTACCAGATGGCCTAATAATGAATAAACACTTTCTCGCTTTGCTGCTTGCAACTTTCTTGAAGGAGAGAGCCGCTTGGAGAACAGAATGGTGGTGGACGCTGACTGTGCTGGAAAACCCAATCAGTGTATTGTCAGGTGGTTACTCACTGATAATGTGTAGGGGGGGGTGACGATTCATTTATTGTATTGATGCATTGATTCAACTGCATCAATCTGCTAAAAGATTAATAGAATGAAACCCTCCAGTTTTGGACTGTCAATAAAGTTTTGTATAGAATAAATAAAAAATAAAAAACATTTCAGAAAAGGATAGGCTTATATTATTGCGCATGTTTATTAAAGGATTTCACGTTTGTCTGAATCGAATCATATCAAAACTGAATCACTCCTAAAAAGAAAAATCATTCTTGAATCAAACAGCCAACTAGTGAATTGTGAATCGAACTGTTAAGACAAAGATTCACACCCCTGATAATACGCTTTTGGCCTCACTGTAAAGAAATGCAGGGTTTATTGTACTGCAATTCAAAGCTTTGTTGTTCTATTTAACAAACCCTGACTTATCTGTTTTCTTATGAGTGCCATGGAGCTGCGTTCATCTGCACGCACGCTCACAGCCTGAAAATGTAGGCTGCGTCAATCAGCTAATGCATCCTGACAATCCCCATGCGCGACAAACAGAAAAATCAATTCTGTGGTGCTGCTGTCGGTCCATGGAGAGGGAACTCTTCTGTAGAGGGGCTCCATCAGCCTCACTTGTTATTACTGGTCAATAGACTGGCAGAGCCCCAACACACACACACACACACACACACACACACTCTACCATGTTAAAACAGGGAAAGGCTCAACATGACATGCGATTAGACGTGAGACAACGCCGAGTAAAAGGATTGACTTGAGGAGAGGGAATGTCCTGTTGAGAAATCAATACAGCTGCGGCCTGCCACTACATTGATGGGAACCCGCATTAAGGTATGTCTCACACACACACACCACTAGTATATACACAGGGTGGCCAGACTTACCATTGGGGGAGATGAGAGAACGAAGCACACACACAGCCTCAAAGAAGAAAGCCATGAATGTGTGCGCGTGTGTGTTTGTTGCGTGACCAAAACACCTTTCACTGGTCGTCATCCATTTCACCGAGGCAGTCAGAGGGCAGCTACATCACACCTCAGGTCCCAACGACACAGATGAAATGCCACGTTCGCTTAGCTGTGTTCACTGCTGCTCTACGGCAAATCTAGAAAATTGCCATCCTGAAGAAATACGAGTTATATAAAAATAATACAGCCGGTCTGAAGCCATGCAGCGCTCGGAGGAGTACTGTCACTGACTGCTGTATGCCCGTCAGACAGCTTTCATTCAAACTGAGGCAATAAAGTTATGTCAGAGCACACCCACATTCAGGGAGGAAGCATCACACACACAAAGACAGAGTGGTTACAGTAGGTCTGTAATGCATGCAAGACATCAATAAAACCACCGAACACTATTTCCCTAACTGCTGAATACTGTCACATCACTTCCCAGTAACTCGACTGAGACTGGCATCATGAGCTCACATAGCCATCAGTAAAATCAATATTATACAGCACAATATGTGTGTGTGTGTACGCACACTTGGTACTCTCATTGTTCCGTACAGCTGTGTCAGGATTTTTGGTTCAGATACTGATGCAAATAAGCCACGTACTTGTCAAAAAGCCACAACCAAAAGCCAAATGACTGATGATTCCAACTTTGAAAGCCACTAGCCAGCTGTGGATTAGTGAAGTCTTGATATTTGGAAATGATTCAAATCCTGCTGCTTGGAAAAGCTTTGCGTGCCAGCAAACGAAGTGTGCTGTGATGGATGGATTGACTGAGTTAGCTGGCTCCAGCGTGAGCGAAGACTCAAACGGAAGGGAGGAAAATTAGCAAAATTCAACATGGCTGCTGATAAATACTTTGACATGTATTTCTACTTGGAAAGTACCTCTTAAATTTGAGACCAAGACAAGAGGCAATAATGAAACGTATCCAAGGCTAAAATCAGAAAATAAAAGTCACCCGAGCCTTCAGCTGACCTCAAAATAAATTCATATTATTTATCTTGATCTCAGAGAATGTGACCATCTTCAAATATCATACTAGGTGTCAGTCTGAGAAAGGCCAGGGTCTAGGGTTTTTCCAGACATTAAAATCATGTTTTTCCCATTGACGGAAATCAAAGGGGAAGCAGGTACAGTACAATGTACAATCACTGACTCACTTGTAAATGCAAATGGAACACTGTTTACTTTCCACCGGCAGGAGAGACAACACACAGACTACACTCATGACTGACTCAAGCAGTCAGACATGACCGACATGTCGTCCTTTTCTAATGTCTGTCAACCTCCAACATGATTATTGCAAATGAGTATTACTATTACAATAGTTTGCATGATGATGTATTACCTCTTCGCCTCATGTCTCCAGTTAGCTTTATATCACCTCTGCTGTGAAAATGTGACGTTTATTTATGTCAACTACAGGCCGTGTCACATACCTATAGATGTCCTTGCGTTCCGTTATTGCAAATCAATTACTCTAAATCCCCTTTTAAAGGCAGATGGCTCCACTTCTTCCCGGTGAAACTTAAAAGACTATACATGCTGTACAATTGTTTTTCGATTACCATTTTATCCAATCTTATCCTGACAAATATTAAATGAGTGAGCAGATAAGGGTTCAGTGTCCTGCAAATGGGCCAGTGGCTGTGGATGGACGCTGCAGCTGACCTGAGTATTACTGGACAGACTTGCTAATGGTTAATGGCCATCCATGAACATAAAAGACATATTCTTCATGTGCCACTTTAGTGCTGGTCATGACCTGGTGGCTGTTATGTTACCATTAGCTGAATTAAGAAGGGGACTGAACACACTTCATGGAGACAACAGGGCTATGAGGAAGACACAACTAAGTTTATCATTGTATACATGTGTGTCAACAGTGGTAAGCCTGCCTGCAGAGAGCTTTATAGAAATGAAAGCTTTGACTATATCCATAATATTAAAAACAGAAAAAGAAATGCTAATGAGGATGGTCCTGAACCAGCTGCAGAACTGACATGCAACAGTGCCTACCATCCCATATCAAACTAGCACATTATTTCGAACACAGATGCCCCATTGGGCCTGCTGGTGGCACTACAGGGAGGGCCATGGGTTCACCAGAATTGTCAGGTTTCATCCTCTAGCCAACATGAATGGTATCACCAAATTTCACAGCAATCCACCAAATATATTTTGAGATATGCTGCTCTGAACCTAACAGCTGATTGACCAAACTGACCAAGATGGTGACATATAGGACCCCACTTCCCAACAGGTAAAAATGTGCAACCAGACTCTGACAGGCTATTTTCCTGTTTTGCTTATGTACTACTACAGTAGTTCATAAGTTCCTGAACACTGGGGTGTATCGATGATCACGGCTGCTTTTCTTACTCAAAATGTGGTTGCATTGCATTCTGGTCCACTGAGAGGACAGTCAGAGGACAAAATGGAAATCTCTGTCTCTTCTGGGTGGATTTTTCCCTGTGTGATTGATTGATGAACATTGGTAGATAATGGTGAGTGCAGAAAGAAGCCCTTGTTCTTTGATTTTAAGGGGCTGACACCAAAACCTGACGTTGATGGTTGATGTTTTAGACAGCTGAAAATGTTTCTGCTATCAAACTGACATCATGTCGTCTATGCCTGGCCAGCTATCCACAGGAATAAGAAAAACACACAACCAAACAAAATGGAGGAATGCAAGGTGCATCAGCAAAAGCAGCATTCATTCATTCATTTTGCAACCTGCTTTGAATAGCTAACAGAGGACTCTTTGTGTGGTGTATTGGACTTCTTTGTTTCTCTCGACATTGCTCTCAATGGGCTTCCTCTGCCCTCCACATAATGCTTAGGGAAATCAGTCTGGCCAATAAGGAAACACAGACACTCTATCATGTCATTCAAACACACACACACACACACACACACTACAAACACATACACAGTCACACATATATGCTCTGGTGTGTGTGTGTGTGTGTGTTGGGGGTAGGGAGGGTCAATCAATGAGGCGCCTCTTAATTAGTTGATAATGTCACCAACATAATAAAGTCTTACATCAGAAAACCTGTTGAAAAGGGTAAATATACGGACACGCACGCGCACACACATGCACAAACAAATACAGAGCTCTCTGGGTGATCTACAACTGTGGAACTGTTCACTTCAGCAAACACATAACTCTGTGTGACACAGTGACAAAGCCAAGTGTTTAAATCTGCCTGGTATGTAACAAACCACCTCAGCAACTCCAGAGCAACTAGTTCCCCATGCAGTGGGAAAGCATGTATGAATTACACATGGAGCAGAGAAAATGTAATGAAACAAATTAGTGAAAATATTAAAAATAAGTAAGGCTAAAATGCTGCTTAAGTACTGCACACAGTACACCAGTGCACCATGCTGATGTACATGGAGTGGAGATTTAACAAAGTCCACTGCTCAAATGATTCAAACTGGGCATCAAGCTCTAATGCCTTGCATGCCTGAAGATGATACAGGAAGTGAAGGCAAACATCCGCTCATTTCCACACATCTGCATCCACTCTGCAGTCGTGTAAACAATAACTGTGTCCGCACCATATCTGAGAGATCGGAAGTCTGACTTGACGATCTTGATGACTTGAGGGTGTTCACGCCCACATTCAAATCATTGCGGAGCTGTCACAGCTAACAATGACACACACTTACAGGTTAACTGCAAATGCTTAAGTTAACACGAGGTTGTTGTATGAATAAACTGAATAAATGTGTATGAAAAGTGTAGAGAAGCTTATGTAAACTGTCTAGGGACCTCTACCAAGTATTATTACTGGTGATGCTTCCATGATGTACTGCATGCTTGTTAAAATCTTCCACATTGCTGACACAATGAAATTGTGCAGAGGTAGCAAATCCTGAGTTTACAAGTAGTGATTACAACTACACAGAAGATGTGAACCATTTTTCTGGGTAGGAAGCTCTTATTATTTCTGCTTCAATTTTGACTCCCTGGAGCATTTGAAGATTGTGGAAGAGAGATGGTGGTTTGAGAAACTACACTGTGTTGGTCCTCTGTAAGGAAATTCTTTTTTATTGCCATTTATTACCCCTCCACAGCACTTTAATGAATCCCACCGGAGTTCTGGACTAGATATGCCCACTTGTCAAACAAGTTTAGGGTTATTACGGTGCAGTGAAGGCTTATATCAAGACTGGGCAACAGGCCAAGTACTTTTCTGACCAGTCACATCGCTTGTGGGCATGTCTTGACAAGAACTCTGATGGGATTCATAATAAAGCCCCTCTACTTGGAGGTCAGAGGTCATGGTCCACTCCCACTTTTTACCTTGTTCAAATTTCTTCTGTTATTTGATCTGTTGTATAATCGCCCACTTGGTCGGCACCTGTTGCACTCCTGGCTGGCCAGGAAGGGGCCCCCCTCTCTCCGTGCTCCTTCCCAAGATTTCCTCCCTTTTTTCCCTTACGCTGGATTTTTTGGGGAGTTTTTTCTTGCCCGACATGAGGGTTAAGTCAGGGGGTGTCGTCCTATTTTGTTTCTTGTAAACTTGTGGGCCTGTAAAGCCCTTTGAGACTGTGAACAGTGATTTTGGGCTCTAAATAAATATGAACTTGAACTTGAACATGGTCAGCTACAGAAAGACACTCCAGCAGGACTAGAACTTGAGTTTAACCACTAGGCCGCCCTGCCACCCAAAGATAAACTGTTCAACTATTCATGAGTACTCAAGTAGGCTGTTTTCATCTCTTACAAATGACACCAGAGAAACAATGGATCCCTGTATTTTAGACAACCCAGTGTTTCTCTGGTGAATCACTGCTGTCAGAACCTCTGCATTTCATCAGTAGAAATGATCTGCTGCTGTTCATGCGTACTGTTGCATAACCAACCACACACACCCAACGACCTCCGATCACTTTCCCGTGGCACAGTGTCAGCTCACATCACTCCCCCTGTTAACCTGTCTTGACAGACAGCTCCAATCCCACCTGTCACTCTCCGTAACGGGCCCCCGTTTCCATGGCGAGGGCAAAGGCTGCCATGACAACTGGCCAGTTGACGCAAGCGCTTCATGCTTTCCAAAGAGCTGTTTGGTCATGTCTGGAGGTAGGTAGCTAGCTCTATTTATACCAGAGGAAGAAAAGAAAGAGAAACTTTTCACGGTGAACAGCTTGAGTCATAAACCAGCTTAGGGCTCCGCCGAGAGAGAACGGTGCCAGTTAGTGTGTTTGCTCCTCGCTTCCCCATCCCTGATCTGCACTAAACAATAAACCTCTGCAGGGATAATATGGATTGCTCATCCTCGACAGTTATACTGCAACCAAACACACACTAACAGTGAGCCTGGTTCAAAAGCAGAAATCCACAGCTGTGAATGTACCAGATCTGTACATGCATTATGCCTCACATTTCTGCTTTCCTTTCACTTTACTCCTCCATCAGACCTCAGCTTGTGAGCGCTCATCAGTAGGCTGGGTAATATATTGATATTATACTGATATCAGGATTGGAGACTAGATATCGTCTGGGATTTTGGATATTTCAGTATTATGATATGGCATAAGTGTTGACTTTTCCTGGTTTTAAAGGCAGTTTTCTGAACTTATTAGACTTTTCCAGCTGTTCTGTTATTTGCCTCTACCTGCTGGTCATCATATGCACGTTACTGATGACTGTTTATCAAAAATCTCTTGTGTGTATCTCATGAAAGCACCAATAGTAACCCCTCGAATACCCCCTCGAATATGTCAATATTTTATTTTGTCCACATCGCCCACCCCTGCTTGTGAATTATGGAAAACATCCTCAACAAAACTAAAGATGAGGTAAAATCCTACAAAAGTTCTGCAATGTAAACCTATCCGAATGAGTTTCCTAATACTGTTTGTCAGACTTCACAGTTTTGTCATGGAAAAGCGGTGGGATGCTGACACAAGAAGAAAGAAAATCAAACAGGTATGGAGGGAACGGGAATGAAAACACTGACCTCTCCCTTGCTGCACAGCCTCCTCACCCACACACTGGGCAGCTGAGTGACAGCCCCGCTCCCCGGCTACATCAAACGGACTCACTGACCCCAGCTGGAGCCACAACGGCAGGCCAGTTTCCAGCTGTTTGATTCCAAGGACCACTCAACCCGGGGGTTACAGCCAGAGCCAAAACAAATACCTGATTCTGTAATCTCACCTTTACTTACCAACATAAAGATTTTTTTTTCTTTTTTCAAATCTGTCCTGTTAAGAGCGGGTTGCAGGAATGTCAGGGAAGAGCTGGGCGGGGTGGGAGTAGCTCGGTAAAACAGTGATGTGATGGGTGACTGGGACTATACAGACCTACTGAGGCATACATCACACCACCAAAGGGCTACCAGGGACTGACAGGGGCATCCATCACACACACATGCAAGAGCACACAAACACACACACATTTACACTAAAGGGAGGGTCTGATTCATACTATGTCACTGGGGGAAAAAAATAAATAAAAAGCTACAACACACATTTTTCATCAGCTGGCACCCCTGCTCCACATATGGAAACATCAAACACAGACTATGTCAGTATGCATGTCTACCCGTCTTCCATCCTGCATGTTGACAAGTCATTTTCCATTTCATACCTCTGACTCAACTCTAATACATTATGTAGTGACGGCGGCGGCGGCGGCCATGTTGATATGCTGTGTGGGTGTGGGCAAACCAACAGCAGCAGCGTTGTGTGTATGCGGCGTGACAGTACGATGATCTAATGACAGATGAGTCAGCGCCAACACAAACACACATTTGTGTCCTCTCACTCTTCCAGGGATTTTTTTTCCCCAAATTCGATTCACTATGCTTCACTGGCATGAATGTTACAGGAATAATGAGCTGATCTCTGGCGGCAGTAGGGTTATTTCTTATATTTCGTCTCCCCTCCTTTCTCTGTCTCTCTCGTTACAGAATCCCATTTTCAAACAATCGATGTGCAATTGTCTCACTTATCACATTCTCGTACAGACTTGTACAGACTTGCATGATCAGCACTGACCATGCCAAATTTGACTTGGTACTATAATCTATCTTAATATTATAACCTTGAGGCAGCAGTAGCTGTGAGGATAGAGATGAGGACAGGTTCAAATTCAGCCCGCATGGAAAGAAAACGGGAGAAAATGGCACAATCCCATGACTTGCCCCAAGAATTTAGGAAATTCCCTGACTTTCCCTGTCTGGAATAGACTTTTTAAAATTCCACGACTTTCCAGAAACTCCATGACTTGTGGGAAAATTTACATCATAGAAGGCTGCGGTCGTACTGGACAGCTCCCAGGTGTGAATGTGTGCAAGTGCATGGAAATGAAGCAGGATGCTGCTGGGAAAGAGAAAGCATACTCAGGATATACGCAGGCGGAGAACAAGTCAGCAAAGGACCTCTACTGTGATGTTACTGTGGCGCGCAGCAAATAATAAAGGCAGTACAGCAGCACAAGTTGCTGCTGCAGTGTGAGAATTCAATCAGGGAGTTGTGCCGCCTTGCTCAGCACCTTTCCTAAGGAGGAGAGGGATTACATCATGCCCTGCAGCCAGCTATCATTGCTGTGGGCACCAACAGGATTTTCTGTTCAGCAGCCCTACAAAGAGCCTCTGCAAAGGGGCAGGACTGCAGAGACAGAGAGAGCACACACACACACACACACACACACACACACACACACAAACAGCTCTACTACAGTAAAGATCTGTGCTAAGAGTTGGGACCGCCATGCACCTTAGTGTTTCTTCAGGGAGGTCATTAAGAGAGGAGTGTGTGTGTGTGTGTGTGTGTGTGTGCGAGAGAAAGAGAGAGAAAGAGAGAGAGAGAGAAAATGAACATATCCATACATGTTTATTATTCAGCCATGCTTGTCTGTGTGTGTGTGTGTGTGTGTGTGTTCTGGGTGGCTGACAAGATATTCCTCAGCGTCACCCATGCTGCCCTCCAAACATGTAAAGCAGCTCGACCAGAACAAATTCAATTCTCTGAAGACAAGATGAACGACAGAAAGACAAAGAGAGAGAGCAGAGGGAAACAAAAAAAAATGTGAGTGCTGCCTCCTGTTGTTTCCCAGTGAGCCACTCGTCTTCCCCGACCCTGCGGAGCCATGATCGTATGACGGTACATCAGTGGTTTTGACAGATGTGTGGTCATTGTGTGTGTGTGTGTGTGTGTGTATGGCTCCATACATGCAGCCTTTAATGCCTCCCCGTCCTGCGGTCGTCAATCAGGAGGCGACACAGGGGAAATTAAACGCCTTTATGAAGGTGTATCTTTACAGCCCGGGTCTGTTGTTCCGCTCATCAACATAAAGCATGTCAACAACAGCGACATGACAATGCTGCGGCTGGAGGACAGGCCACCGAGGACAGAATAACTAGTGATATAGCATCAGTTGGAAGCAGCTCAATTCCCTGGAATAGAGCCATTTAAATTCAAGTAAAAACATGAGGAGCTGCTTTGGCAAGTGTACAGCTCAGTTTTAATTCTATGTGGCTACAGTTTTTATGAGCTGCGCAGGGGGACGAAGACAAAATCTAAATATCATGATACATTTGACTGTGATGATATTGCAGGGATGACTGTTGGTGCTTTCATTAGATATTGACACACAAGAGATTGTGATAAATGATCAGTAGTGATGTGAATATGATGTCCAAGCAGGTAGAGGCAACAGCTAGAACAGTCTAAGGGCTTTTCACATCTACCATGTTTGGTCCATTTTAATCAAATCATTTAGTATGAACCTCAGTATGGTTTGTACAAGTGAGAATGCAATCTGACCAACACGACAGGAAGCGAACCAAAATACAGTGCATCGTGCATTTGAAAGCGAATGTTGACACCTGTAGCTGCAGACCAAACAGAGCTGCTGGTG
>OMKZ01022960.1:5207-21816 GCA_900302535.1 Neoniphon sammara | reverse complement strand
GAAAAGGCAGGAGAGCATTTGTATGAAGAGAAAGAAATGACTTCCCCGATGAAAGCGCCGTGGCTGAAACATAACAAGACATAAAAGGAAAACATGCAAATGTGAAAACCTGCCGCCGAGGCTGAACCGAGCCCAGCTCCCTCAACCTGTCACCGTTTATGTGACTTGCAAATCAAGAATTATGGTACTAGATCACAGCGCTGCTTGGTTTTAAATTCCCGACTTGGCAAGGCCTGTTCCTGCACCCACGCGTCTTATAAATGGAGCAGAGCTTAAAATAGAATTTCACAGCCGCCTCAGTGATTTTAAAGCAATGACATCTCTCATTTTCAGTGGTTTGGATTTGCGTGATATAATGCACGTTCCTGTAGGTTGCCCAGCCAATGAAACAGAGCTGAATTGTGTATTTCGGTTTTTCAGTACTGTTTTCTTTTTTTTCCTGTCTGTCTTAATAAAGATTTCTCATTATCAAAGAGGCTACCTGATTAAATAAAGGATAAGCTGATTTCATATTTATGTTTTCAGAAAATGTAAAAGATCCTATTACTGCCAAAAAAATCTATCTCTATCTTGACAAGTCATTTATTCTCGTGTTAAGTCTTAAAATCTTGTTTTTTCCATTTTCCAATGTGGTTTTGCTTGTTTCAGGGAGAAAAAAATGAAAACTTCTTTTGAAACAAGGCAGAATAAGGCAGATAAGCCCACTAATATCAAGAAAGTGACACGTGATTTACGAAAATTATGTAAAGAAATGGCATTATTTCATCCCACTGGCAGATTTTTTGTGAAGCAAAACAAGGTATAAACACTGAAGATGAGATGCATCTACTTGTTAAGATGGAGTTTTTTGGGGTGATTCACCTATAACTTTAGTTTGATGCTACTGGCTATGCTGAACACCATGAATTTGGGTCATAAAGATTCATGCCAGTCTAAAAAGATGGATAGATGCTATTCCACTGCTAAAAACGATGGCATATCTGAGTTTCGATAAGTTTACTCTCCAGTCCATTCCTGCTTGTGAAGTCAGAGTCACTGGGAGAAAATCCTGGAAACTTGCACAAGCAGCTCAGCGTCAGTCAGAGGATGTAAAAACATGGCAAGAAACAAAACCGAGAGGGTTTTTAAAGCTGCAGCCCTGGAGGCCTGAGCTGCACCGTCAGATGTGAGCAGCCTGGGAAAGGCCTATCTGGACTGAGCAGACAGCAGCAGCCTCCAGCTTTGATGGGAGAGCCTCTTTGTAGTTAGCGTGGAGATGGCTTGTTAGTCAGTAAAAGTGAGGGCTAAATGGCTCCCTAACAGGAAGCAGTTTACACGGTGACGCTCAACCTGCCTGTGGCCCTCTATTGTCCCAGGCCCCATGTCCCACTTCATTACCATTTCCATAAGAAAGGAACAGTAATTGCCCCTTTTATTCTGCTGTCCCTTCATCTTGGAGCGTCTCTCCTTTTTTTTTTTTTTACCCCCCTACCTTCTTCTCTTACTCTCTATCTGCCTACCTCTGTACTGCCTTTTAATGGATGGGTAATTCCCATAATTCCATACATCCACTACAGTAATATTTGCTCTTTCCCCAGCATGGGTTGTATGCTGATTTTGCCGGAAGGTGTAGAAATTGTACATAAGCCTCATTTCTTTCAGATCCCCACTGCTGGTCATTAGCTGAAAAGGGTTTAAAGAGTTGGAAAAGGATCTGAATGAATCATTCTCATATACAAAAATGTCACTTCCAGCATCCCGCTGCTCTAAAAAAATACTCAAAAGGTGCAAAGCAGGCATCTCAGAGCAACAGAGTGTCTCTGTATCAGAGCTCCTGAGACTCTCCTGACCTCTGACCTGACCTCAGACAGAGGACACTGTGTGTCTGCTGCTTGGACAACCACACGCATCGGTGCAGAGCACAAAGACACCGCAAAATGTTGTTCCTTGAATGCACATCACGTACTGCATGTAAGCTGCACATTCAAATAACTGCATTCTTCATTTTTTAAATGTTTTTATGTTCATTTTTTTTAGTTATATAGTGCATTATCATTGATATTTCATCATCTTGTACTCATTTTATGCTTGATATATATTTTTAATTAGCTTTCATATTGTATATATTCTGCATGTATTTTTTGTGCATCCTTACATTTTCTCTTTTAATTTATACATTCTTACCATGTTCTAGTGTTTCTATATAGGCCTAATTTACTCTGTTTTTATTTACAAATTGTATTTATGTTCGCTTATTCTTGCTGTATCCTATAATTTCTTGCTGCAGTGACCCAGATTCATTAATTTTAACAGTGAAACATATATGAAAATGTATGAGTAGCAAGTATGAGAGAGAGAGTATTGATTGTGGTGTTAGGAGCATGTGAAAAATACAAGTAGTACAGTTTATTGTGGTAAAAAAACTTGAACATACAATAAAATATGGAATGTATGCAGTATGAAATATCAATATATATGCAATCTGTAACCAGTGAGGTGTACAAACACGTGATGTGCCAATATGCAAATACCCCAGGCCCATTATAAGACATTAACACAACAATATAGCATTTTAGAGTAAGTACGCATCTAGAACATGTCATGTAATGAGACATCAAAAGATTGCATTTAATCCGAGGTGAAACAACGAGGCCAAAGAGGAAGAAACCCCTCCCCGTCACGCCGCCCTTCACTGTTTCACTTTGAACTTCCGAGGTGACAAGGCAGAAATGCAGCGACAAAGCGGCATTAATCTATGCGGAGAGAACGATCAACAACCTCAGCGTCTCGGTAATCCTATCAGGAGCAGCTCGGACACATGCAAACAGCCCAACGCAAACAGGCTGCCGGGACACCTGGGCCCCACACACCACAGCATTCCTCAAAGTCACATTATCATTTGTTAACTTTTAGGGTTAGACTGGTACATGGATTTAGCGATAAATCAAGCAAATACTCTGCTTGTATTAAATATTTGATATCAGTCAGTCAGTGTGCTTTACGTCTGACTTGATGGAGGCTCCTCTCTGATCTCAGCTACAGAAAACCTGCCAATTACATTTTCATTGCACCCTTACTTTATTAATTTAAGTGTTAAATTGCATTTGTATTAAATGAATTCCTCTTTTAAGGCACTAAAGTGTGCCTGCCATCACCCTATAAAAGAGCTGCCAACCCTAAGAGAATTTCAGTAATCTGGGTTTCAGTGGAGAGTTTTAGTGTCCCATGATGGTCTAAATGCTGTTTCAGAGGCTTTTCCACCCTATAAATAGAAATCTGGCATAAGTATTGAATACTTGGAACCTGGAAAAAATGGAGGATATCAATATTGGCAAAAAATATCAGCATTAATATCAGCCCTCAAAAATGTTTTACTCCTGAATTACTGGAGATGAGGTTGGCTTATCCTCTATATTGCCTGGGAGATTTTCCCATGTCAGGCAGGACGTCCTGAACATCACAGAGCTGCAGGCCTCCTCTGCAGCGGCTCCTCTGTTTCCTGAGGCGCTGGGCAGGCTGGAGGTTGTGCTCCTGTCAAGGCAAGGGGAGGGCAAGCGGACCCCCTCAGTGGGCCGAGCTGTTTTAATCATGGCCCCATGCGGACCCGCGACAAAAGAGCCAGGTTGGAATCACCGTCTGCTCCTTTGTTGCGGGGGGAGCCACCGAGGCTGGGACAGGGGCTGGAGGTTCAGTCCCTGCTCCCATCGCCACAGCAGGCCTCCCGTTTATTTGCTTAGGAGATTGCCTCGTCCCAGGTGACAGTAAAGGTACCAGCGGCTTCCCAGGATGATGTATTGCACTGTAATCATCTCTACCAGTCAACCGGGAGCTGCTGTCAACAGTGCCACTGTGGGACCCATACTCATCTAATATGGGTTACATTCCAGAGCACTTTAGATGCAACTTTTGGAGGGTGAAATGTTGCCTGATTACATCTTGTTACAGGAATAAATAAAATGTCACTATTTTACACATTTCATACCCTAAACAAACTAATATTTTTATATTAATGTTTACATTTCAAATCCATAAATAAGTAAGCAGTCAATCTGTGAGTAACTAGAGGTGACTGATAAGCTTGTAATCCACGCTTCCCCCCCATATTTCCCACTTTATACAGTCTAGTAATGTGTTGAAGCTATCGGCAGCATGTGTTCACATAACCCCACAATGATTTATGTAATCTATATTTATTTAATAGTATCTGCTTTACAGCTTTGTTTTGTTTTGATTATATTTACACCCTTATTTTATGTTTTATTTGATATAAATGCGTTTTTGCTCACTAAATCCTATATTGCTGCTGCAATGACCTATCTCATCTTATCTTAAATGCTCAGTGCTGCTGATAACTATCTGAAAATATGAATATATGATGATATTCGGTAATGGATTTTACTTCGATGCAAGCAATAACTTTGTCAGAGCACATGCCATATTTTTTAGATGGTTAAATACCTCTATCTGGAATGGAATTCTCCATATAAATTGCATACACTCAGAGAGGTAAAAGTTGAGTTTTAACAAGGAATATGTCAGAATTCCCAGCAGACGGACCTACTGAAATGCTCCATGATGACAGGTAATTACATCAGCACAAGAAAAATGATGTCATTCACAACAGCCAGCTGATGAATATTGATTGGCAGGGCCTATACATGTGAACAAGGTCTCTCCTGCCTTGGATTTGGGTCTGACATCACTATTCCACCACCTTAAGGAGACACAGCTGCTCACGCTCTTTCAAGGTTTGGTGACATTTTCACTGATCCTTGTAGTGATCCCTGTCTAAACTGCCTCCTGGTGTTTATGACAGAAAAGGACAGAGAGGAGAGCATCTGTACAAATGAGGCGGAGATGAAGCCTTTTGGATGGGAGAGGTCGGCTACATCTGTCAGAGGTGTGTGCACAAAGCCAAGGCAAATAACCACCAAGAGTGGCATTGCTGCATCTACAAATGAGGCATGAAATATGATAATACAGGTCATATTATGCTGTTTCAGTGACAGCTTGTTGGCTGCATGATGTGACATACATGTTCATTTGGACCCGTGATGGCTTGTCTGTGTGAAGGCTTGCCTTTCTGTGAGAGTCAGCACTCTAGCCGCTCTTTAAATAATGCATGGTCACCCTCTGGTGGCCAGAATAGATACCATACCACTATGCCCTATGCAGGGTTTCCATGCATTTGCAGGTATCAGCTTTCCATAATACTCTGCATTATGTGGAATACAATAATTTAATCTGCTCTGAATGTGAACACCAAACAATGCATGATGTTTTTTTTTCCAAATCCAACTGCCTGCGCAAGATTGATGATGAATAAACCGCAAATCATATTAAGAGGCGACAAAAATGCATATGTCTCTCCAGCTTCACTTTTCTGGGCTGCTTTGTTGTCATGAATATTACACCGAGAATCAAATTATAGGCACAGGATTTGTGAATGATGGATATAATGCAACAGCATGTGGTAAAATGACTACAGGATGTTTTATTCATGAGCGTTAGATAAACAATAAACTCTCAGCCGAAACATGAACACTCACAGGACAACGGATTCATGAGGATAGCAAACACATTAAGTAGTTGTATAATTGCTCATTCTTTGTGTTACCAGTCTGAAAAAAAAAAAATAGAAATTCTCTATGCAAACTATGCAGCCTGAATTCTGATGTCAGTAATAGGCAGTTGAGCTTTGAAGATTTTTAACTGAGCTGAGGTCAGAGAAAAACACACATTTTTTGAACACATCTCATCAGGCTTGATTGAATTTATATAAGCGAGTTTGCATTCATGCTAGACCTCTTTCAGTCTTTCCCGCTCTCTGAATTGGACACTTTCATTTTTTTCCAGTCTTTTTCGCTCTCTCCAAACCATGACAAACAGATGCATTAGCAGCCTAATTGCTGAGATTACCAATGAGATGCCTTATGAGTTACCAGGGTTGCCTCCTCCAAATGAAAGCCCGGCCAATTTGCATGGGAGGTAATTGAATCGCCTGCAGTGAGGGAGAGAGGGGACGTGCTACGCATTACAGCCAATTGGCTTCTCTGAGAGTGAGGCATGAAAAGCCATTTTCAAGCACTGAATGCCAAGGGTTTGCTCTCTTATTCATGTAGAGTCCACTTCTCTCAGCCTTTCCCATCCACTCTCCCATTTCTCCCGGCTGGCTGATGGCGGCTGAATGGGTTGCGTTCGGCGCCCTCGTACTTATGGGAAAATGACCAATCACTCCTTCATCTGGAAATCCTGAGAACAATCATGGAAGAGGAAAAAATGATAGCGTGGAATAAGATTAGCTATGTTGCTGCTGCAGCGCTCTTAGGTTGGTTTGAAATGAGGAGTAGTAGAAAATATTAGGAGCATCTGAGTTGCAGCCTCTTCTGCACAATCCACATTTTAGGAGTCTCAAAGCTTAAAAATCCTTCTCTAACTCCTCTGCTCTCTGCATTATCATTGCTCATTGCTCCTCTGCTCCCTATTATAGTGTACATTCAGTATACATGTCATATGTTATCTACATTAATAAACAATGTACTGATAAGGCTTTGAACATCGCCTTCTGTAGATCTGCTACTGTGAATGTGATGCCCTTTTTGTATGCAGTAACCTTGTGTTTTCTTCATATTCTCACGTCCCTCTCATTGGTATATAATGCATTCATCTCGGTAGCCTATTGTTATCACACTTCACACTTTCCATATTGCACGCATTTCATATTTTTGTATATTTTCATGTTGCACATATTCTGCAGTTCTACTGTTGTCACACCCTCAAAACATTAAAATCCAGACTTTTTCTCATACCCTTCACTTATTCTTTCTACTTGCAATTGTTAGTTATGGGTATTAACCTTACATTCTTGCTGTAGCCTTTCCTGCTGGAGTGTCCCAATTCATTATATTATTTTAGTTTCATCTTATCGTATGTCCTAGGTGGCAAGAGTACATGTAGATTATGCTTTTATGGTGATACATATACACTGCAAAATGAGATAAATGAAAGGCCTTATTATTTAGTTTCACAACAGAGTAAGTGATGTGATAGTTAAAACACGACTATTCATTTCCTGACACTAACCTCCATGCATCATCCTGAATCCCATCAACATGAATAGACAACAGATGAGGGCTTCTTTCCCTTTCATTTGTCTATGCTTCTCTTTTGTCATTAGACCGCCGAAAAGGAAACATACCCCACTCTTATTTATTTTTAGGCCTTGGCTCAAATGGGAATGAGGCCTATTACACTTCCAAGATTGACAATTTTATGCTGCCAAATTAAAAGAACCCTCTGAATTAGCGAGATAATTGTATGCAATCTCCCTTTAATGGGCCTGTCAGTGATTACTGGCTGCCTCGACCAACCCTATCAGCGGCAGAGAAGGGGAGTGCGCTGAAATGAAATGTCAATCATATTAACATAAATGAGTAAATTAGTGTGAGTAGCTCATTGTCAGAGTGAATCAGTCTTGACGTGTCACCCTCCGACCCCCGTAGTCGGGGTTGACGCCGTGATGAAGGGAGGATCAGGACAAACAGGGGAGAGAGAGAGAGGCACACAAAGAAATTACATGTGAGCACGTGGTGCTGACAGCTTCTGAGATGTAGGCTACAATTATTATTTTCAACTGGTGAAGCACATTGTTATGACAAAGAGACTTCTCTTCATCTGCTCTTGTGGTCATTAATGTGAATGCACATCATCCCTGTGGGCTGCAGGCCAGGCTAAACTGTTCAGGGTCAAGCATCACAAATGATAAAAACTTAACAAGTTACTGAAGAAGGAATTTTCCTAGGTTTTTGAGAAGCTTTTGAGTGTAATTCCTCACCGTTTCTTAAAGTAATACTCCAACATTTTGGGCAAAATACTCCTTTTCTGACTTACCCAGAATGAGAAAAGGTGTTCAATACAATTTTCACTTCTTTGCATCCACTGGTTTGGTTCTCAAGGATAGCATTTCATGTTATCTTAGCATAAAGACTTGAGGACTACAGGAGTCAGTAGCCAAGCTCTGTCAAAGTGGAAAAAATAAACCTTACAGCCATTCTGAAACTGTCATGTGTGTTACATGGTAATGAAATACATGTCTTGAATTTGTTTTAATGAGAGTCGTTTTAGGAGAAGTTAGATGGTAGGAACTTTAACTACAGAGTTGCTGTAAGGTTTAATTTTTTGCACTTTGACAGAGATGGGCTACTGACCCTGTAGACTTCAAGTCTCTATGCTAAGCTAACAAAAAATGCTACCCAACGAAGCAGCGGACGTACAGAGGTGAAAATGGTATCTAACAAATTGTCTCACTCTGGGTAAGTTGGAAAAAGGGTATTTTGCACAAAACGTTGGAGTATTCCTTTAAGATGAGCACTTCTGAAATTCAACCACAATGTCAGCTAACATAAATGGGGAGTTTTTCTCCTTAGTTAATAGCCTACTGCTTCCATCTATAAAACAATTTGTAACAGTTATTTAGTGTGGCTATATTTGTTGTTTACTGAATAAATATAGTAAAAGGCTCTAGCATTGGTTACTTCCTTTCAGCCAAAGGTCTATTAAGTTAAACTGTCACATTTGCTAATGTCATTTCATGAGACATGAGATAGCTAAGCTAAGTTTAACAAAGAAAGCTAAGGTGGTAAGCTAAGTTTAACAAAAAAGCTCTTAAATTATAAAATACAGAAAGACTTTAACTACTTTGAAATAACCTGCACGTCTAAAATGAGTTTAAATAAATGAATTTACAGGTTGACATATCCATTGCAACAATTTGAAACAAAGTGTAAGGTTATCTTTAAGGTAAGAAAAAGAACAAGTTTGAGAACTTTGCTTTCAAGAAACCCATGTATTCATATTTTTTTTCTTAGGAAGCAAAGCAAGAATAAATTTAAGAAACTACAGACTTAAGAACTGTTTCCATTAATATCAACTTCTCTCAACTTTTGTTCTTAATAGTAAACTTACAAAACAAATAGCATTTATGAAGTTTTTTTTTTTTCTTGAGGAGAGTTCTATGAATCTGGCTTCTGGTAAAGAAGAAAAATCTAACTTCTATTTTCTCTCTTTTTTTATTCCAAGTAGACTACCTCCTCTCACTTTTCCTTTCTGACAAATGTCTGCGCACACACACACACACACACACACACACACAGCCCCTTCCTCTACCATTTCCCACGGCCACTGGGAACTGACTCTAAATCAAGGCAAAAATTCCTCCAGTTCGACAATTCATTTTGTCCACAGGCTTGTTAGCAGGAAGAAGGAGGAGAGGGAGCGTGTGTCAATAAATCATCTGACGCCTGGCTATATTTATGCCCACAGCAATGAGTCTTAACAAGGAGAGCAGTCCTTGAAGCAATATCCTAAGTGGCACTTCATTCCTGCCTGCTTCTACCACCACCACCCCCTCCACACTCTAACCCTCCCATCCCACAGGAGGCTTCTGACTGTGAAGTGCTAGAAGATGCTTCAGCAGCACAGAGAGCCAGACTAAGACACCCGCTGCCGTCTCTCGGCTAAATTTATCCCATGAGCCAGAGATTTGGAGAACTTCATTTCCTTGTTCATAATTAAACTCCTCAACCTTAATCTGACCCAGTCATTCTTCTGCTGTAGCTGAGCTGGGGCTTCCTGCAGCGCTTATTGAGCCCTACTTATTACGGGATCAGAATCCATCCTCCACTTCAACTGCCAAGTGTGGGTCACCCTATTCAATTATTATTTTTTTGCCATTCATTGGCATAAGAGATGATAGATCCTGTAGATCCTGCCAGTCTATACTGTCAAATTGGAAAAGAGCGAGGTTTGGTGTTTTCAGAAGAGGCGACAGGGAATTTATTTATTTATTTATTTATTTATTTTGGTGAAATGTTTGATTCTTTGGCAATGTGGCCACCATGCAAAATGCTTTACAACACAAAAAGGTGATACCATTGCAGGGTCCTATTTAATGTAAGGGCTCCTAATAAGGAAAAGCCAAAAACAAAGCAGGTTGCTGTTACCTTCCCATGCACTATGCTTGTTGGTCCACTAGGTGGCAGTCCTGAACCAGCCCTCTGCTATAGCTGTGGTTTCCCACACTCTTCCACCCACTTCTGCTTTAATTACTGGCATAAAAGAGGGAGCCGTTCTGTTAGCGCCTTTATAGACCATCATCATTGCTCAGTTAGAGATAGATGCTCTTGTTTTGCTGTCAAAGTGTTTTCCAAATCAAGAATAGGCTGGTTAAATAATTAAAAAGGAGCACACAGTTACCCAATCGCTGAGAATAGCACCTGCCCCTTCTTCCTAACCCTCCTTGCCAATTATCTTTCCTTCAAACTGGTGTTATTATGAAATTAGGCTGCAACAAAGAACAGAAACACAAATCAAACATCTCTCTGCTGGCTCGCCCATTTGAATAAAACATGTTAAGAGTCTCGATTAGCTCAACACAACACCTTATTTGATGGATTTAATTCCAGGCTTGATCAGGTAAATCAAAACTGTCATGATCATGACACTGGGATGGCTGCTTGTTCACTTTGGTGACTCGCGTGAGGAGAACCAGACAGCATCGCACGAGGAGGCTAATATATAGGTTATCAGGCAGCCTCACCTCCCTGTGACGGGGAGATAGCCTGGAAGTGTGTCTGACACCGTTGCTGTATTAGTAGATTTGTCAGCGTCAGCTCCGGTCCCTTGGCATTGGTTTACCCTGCTAATATCACTGTAAGTGTGATCCATCGCAGTTAACACCACAACTGTGTGGGAGGGAAAACAAAGGTGGAAACAGCAGCCGCATGATTAGCTGCGTTTTCCATTGTCGTGGCCCTTCATGGAGCTGATTTAGTGCAAGCCGGGGAGTGTGTCTTGTGGCCGGCTACATGATTTTGGCGAGGGTGGAGAATGGGATACAAGCTCTCTTCCATACAAAAGCCTGGTGAGCCTCTGACCTCTTCCTCTCAATGGGGCATTGTGCCGCTCCACGGATTGGGGGGTAAACAAAAAAAGCCCTATAGGTTTAACAGGCATGAAGAAGAGAGGCTAAAGTCGGAAGACACTAGAAGGAAAGGCTGGTGTCCAAGCCAAAGGCCTCTGCCCTGAGCTGGACCCAGGTCAAGGGCGGATGGGTCATCTGCAGGTGAAGAGGTCACCGTCATCCAGACAGGATTAGGTTGAGGCCTTCTTACCTGAAAGGGCCTGAGGCCCACACATCTTGGATTCATGCATGAGCACACGTGCAACTGTTACTAAGTGCATTTGTTTTCTAACCTGCTCAAATCCATCCCAATTTTACATACAGGCTGTTGTTCCAAATTGCCAGGTCTATATGAATAGGAAGGAAGGCCCAGCATTGAGTGTATAATAGCCCAGACAAGGGGATTAGTATGCTATGACCTGCTTTACAGTCAACAGAAACAATAGCCTCTCTCCTTTGTTTTTCATTTGTCCTCTTTCCACTTGAGAATTGCCATCTCTAAGTTTCATGCATGCCATCCTGGTTGTGGTGTGTTCTTTTTCTTTTTTTTTTTCTTTGACAGGGGTACAATGAAGATGTTACCCCAGATCAAGCAATGCAGTCAGCGCCGTTTTATGTGAAGTTGAAGAAAGAGAGAGAGAGAAAAAAAAAGGCTCACAGTGGTCACTGGTCTTTGATGTAACCTACTTTTTTTTTGTTACTCTAAAATCAATCTACAGCTGAATTCCAGGATTAGGCCCTATGTCAAATTAATTCAGTTTTACCGGGCTATGGAACAGATGGCTGTTTCATTCAGGACTCAGGGTAGTTTTGTTGCCTGGCAATCTCTGGCCAAACCAAATCAAAGACCATAAACTGTCACTTAGGGGCAGTGGAATCTCGTTTTGCACGCAATCTGACTATGAAAACATCAGTCATCTTTCTACCACATCAGCTCTACTCAGAACCTTGAAAAGTAATTGATGGGTATGATGCCTTGCCAATAAGGAGTCCCTTCTTTTGGCTATCCCTCAAGCAAAACCACTATAGTAATTCTATAACAACATTTTGAAAGCAGACTTTACAAATATCACAGCAAAATTGTTAGTCCCATTATTATAGAAATACGGTGATACCATAGAAGCATACAGTCTGATAAAGTAACTATATATTTACCCTTGAGTACCATAGACACATTTTATATTCCTGTAGGAATATTACAGGGACATTATGTTGATGTTTTCATTTAAGAATCTATTTCAGATAACACCTTCTAAATCCAGGGCCTAGTAACTAAGATCATGAAAGGATTTAATCAGCATGCAGCAAATAGTGACAGGAGTGAAGCTACAGGACTGACTGGTTTATAACTGTGGGCTTTAACATATATAAAGTCTTAATTTGTATTATACTTAACCATAATTATTCTAAAGCTATCTAAAGTTACCTAGACAGCTTCAAAAGGGTTAACAAGAGGTTTTTGTTTTTCGAAAACGATCAGTAACAGCAACTCATTTGCAGTGCTGTTAATCTGAGCACATGTGAACAATGAGCACTGGACAATGTGATGAAGTTTAGCCTATTTCACTGATTGAATTCACATTTCACCGCTCTTATATGTGTGAATCATTATTTTATTATGCGATTAGCATGTTCATTAAATCCAGCAAACTTGATATGGGCTCTGTAATAGATTATGAACTCAAATGTAAGTGCTGTGGGCCTGTGTGTTAAATAGGGCTTTTCCACTCTCTCTCTCTAGTTCTCTCTCTCTCTCCCCGTGTTCTATCTGTGTCTCTCTCCCCCTCTCGCTCATTGAGTCAAGGCGGGAGTTTACAGGAACAGCAGGCAGGCAGGGCCTTATCACACCGCGGAACGACACAGGAATGTATTGTATGCGTTAGAAAGACAAGACAGCCGGGGCAAAATAGTGCCCCCTAAGTTCATTAAACCCGGTGCTTGTACGTTGAAACGCATTATAATTCAAATCCCCACAAAATATGGATCAAAATGAGCTATTGCAGTTTATTTTACGCGACGCACCGGCCAATATTTTGTCGTTTTGAGCTGTAAAACAAGAGTCACATACACGCACACACAAGTGAGCCGCGGAAGAATCCTTAAGGTTGCCAGTGAGTGCTTCGGCGCTGAAAGCACACACAGTAAATTGAAGCTCGGATCTTCTGCAAAACCCGGAATGGATTTTGATTATAATCTGAATCAAAACCCCATTTTTTAAGTGAAGAAACCCAACGAGAAAGTGTAACAGTTCTCCACTGTGTTGTTTGAAAGGGTTGTAACAGTTTGCAAGTAGCAAGGCTTTAATATTTTAATCATTTTTACCTCTGTTGGCGACTTTGTGCTAGTGAGCAGGCTGTGTCTACGAGGGAACGGTTGCTGTACTATGACCTCTATCTAGACTTGAAGAAAATCTGTGGCTCAACTGTGTGGGAGCCAGACACAAGCAGCACAGGGAGTTGGACTGGTAACACTGGTGTGGCGGTGGGTAAACTGGGACACCCATGTGTCAAGGGTAGGCCCATAGGTGAGTAAAAACCTCTCCACTAAAATGACCCATAGAAATGTCCGAAATAGCTTCTTCCTGTCTTAATTTACCCTGCAACACACCACTGAAACTCCACCATCACAGTCCAAGGCAGACATTTGAGGAAAGGGTTGTGGGAAAATTAGCATGCCTCCACCCTGGATATAAACACATAGTTTATGAAATGGGCCAGTTTGCACATTGGGTACAGCTGTAAAGTGAATATATGTAAGCGAATAGTTTATTTTTACAACACACATCTACATACATAGACACTTTATATACCTGTTAATGTTGGCATTACATATATTTGAAATTCCGCTATATATGCTGTGAATTTAAATTGATATCTCATTTTCCATATAGCCTATAGGATATGATGTTTTTATAATTCCTCATACGTCTTCTCAATAAGTTCTCTGGTTATTCACACCCTCAAAATGCTGTAACCTGTACTTTTTCCTCCCAGTTTTCATTCATACATTCTACTTACTATGTTCTAGTGTTAAAATGTCAGGTTGTGTATGTTTATATAACCCCCTTGGCTTAATTCTTATTTATAATCTGTTTTCCTTTGCTGGATCCTATTTGCTGCGGCAACGACCTAATTTCAACCCACGGGGTTCATACAAGTTTCATCTTATCTCATTCTTTATTCTACATTTCTGTATGGAAAGACATGAGGATTTTTAAGTGTTCTTTCACAACTAAGTCTGCTTATAAGAAAAAAAAACAGAGCCATTCTTATTTGAGAGTGAGTTTGAAGGCCAGGTCTGCGTGACACGTTTAGATCTACAGTATCTAGACGGTGGCCCTCATCCTGCACAATCTCTACTGTCTGTCTGCCCTGGAATGCCGCCACTGCCATTCTTCCCTCCAACAACAGGGAATTATTTGGAAAGGGTGGCAAAATCAACATGCCTTCTGTTGGTTATCCCCTGCTATTCTTGGTCCTTTGGCTCCGATGTGTGTTCAGAGCATCAAAGGCCCGTTGGAGATGTCGGCCTGAAGGGAGGGGATGCACAGTTTAATCAAACATTTGGGTGCCTCTGTGTTCGGTGTCATGTGCCACGGTTTCAAAGAAATGACATATTAGGGATGACAATGGAGCAAAATCACCCCCTTTGGAGAGTTGAGACTCCAAACCCATGCACATGTGCCCATTCCCACTTTTTATTTATTTATTTATTTATTTATTTATTTTTGAAAGGAGGTGGTCTACAGGGAGGTGCATTTGGTTGAAATGCAACCAAGAACATTTTTGGGTGCACTTCAAAGACTTCTCCCATCACACAGAACAATTCTCTCATCCTTTTTGACAACATAGAGAAACATAATTACTGTTACCACCTCCACAAGGATGTAGTGTGATACCCTGGCCAAGGATATGCATGTTTTTTTGTTTGTATTATTTTATAGTTTGTATTATCCATGACGATAAAGGCCTTGCAAACAAGCGTCTCGCTGATACGGCACCTCGCCCAACATTCGGTGAAGGATCTGGAGGAAAGGTTGGTGCCGTGCCTGCGCTGCTGTTTTGATACGGACTCCATTGCCATCAGTCGGTGCGTTTGTTGCCGGGACTGTGTGCCTCTGCCTGGCCTGATAATACCCTTTCTCTGCCCAGGCCCCTTCTTGACTGTCACGTCTGGTTGACACAAAGTGCTGCCACAGGGATGGGGGTTCACCCCTCCCTTGAAAGCCCAGCTGTCAGTGGTTACATAATAGCAGAGCCTTGTTGGGCTCGCCGGATGGCTTTGTGCGCCTGTCACTGAATGTGATTGTGGGTAAGATTAAGCGGCGGGTGAGAAGCCACAGTTAAGGGGTTCCTACCTGGTCTCCAGCAGAGAAGACAGGGCAAACAGAATCAGAGGTTTGGAGAACGCTTTTAAGTGGCACGGCTAGACCCGTATCCCCCCTTTCACACCGCGCATTGTGTTGGTGAACAGTGCTTCTTGCTTACATGCTTGATGTTTTGTGAACTGCCTAAGTAAAAGACCTCCAAGGGAGACGCTGAACTGCACGGGGGCTGCCCTTGAATTGCGCATCCTGGAGTGACGCGTTTGAAGATCAACAAATGACATTAACCAAATGGGACTTTTCAAAAGACGTGTTCCGAGCTGCTACAGAACGTGACGCCGTATTTAAAAATGGTAATACCGTTGTTCTTACCGGGTTCAAAAACGGACAAACTGAAGGTGGCACTGAATTTCTAGCCCCGAGCTAAAATCAATAACTGCTTACGAAATAACATGTAATATAATGAATTCACCCAAAGCTAAAAATAAATAAATAAATAAATAAATAACTGGCACATTTCAAATCACAACCTAATAGCTATACAGCCAAGTCAAGGACATGCATGTGATTCCAGTAAACATGGTTTAATAATAACTGTGTTATTGAGCTTGAAACCATAAAAATCAAGGAAAGTGGGTGGTGGTGGGGGGGTTGTCAATTTATTGCAGTGAGACCTGATTTCCCCAGGGCCTGGGTTGTTAATTCAATGCATTATAGCACTGTTTACCCAGGGAGAGGGCAGGAGCTGCCTCAATAGGGGAACCGTCCTCTCCGAGAAGTCGCTCTCAGAGAGGATGATCCTGTCGGCCCAGGGCCAGCAATTTCTCAGATTGGACTGAATCCTTTTGAAAGCTCCACTGAGTCGTCCATCTGCGGGCTAACGGGCATCCCATGGGCCGCTGGATGACACCGTCGCTCTGCTTCCTCCTCCTCCTCTCCATCTCCCACTTCCTGCCAATCCAGACCAGCTTTTTCCTCTCTCCCCTGCTTATAACAGAGAGCCAAGCCTTACATTAAATCTGTGTTTCTGCATAACCGGCCTTGTATGTTTTTTTTTTTCTTTCCTCCAGTCTGCTGGGCCTTCTCTCTCTCTCTCTCTCTCTCTCTCTCTTTTTCTCTTGCAGTGGAAATACCGCAAACCAAGCCTCCCATTGCCTCCCTATCAGCGCTCCTCTCATTCTGCACACCCAGAATTCCTCCAACAAAACAGCAAATATACAATGTTGCGAAGGGAATTGCATCCAAATATAGTGTGCAGCGTGATCTGCTGTTCAAAACTGTGGCTATGGAAACCTTCCTGCACCCCCCCACACACACCCCCCTCCCCTTAATATGTGTTTACGTTA
>OMKZ01022943.1:0-12414 GCA_900302535.1 Neoniphon sammara | reverse complement strand
TGAAGCAGGCATGGCTCTAACATGTTAAATACAGGATAGAAGAAAAAAGGAGCTATCTTTTTATCTCTCTCTCTCTCTCTCTCTCTCTCTCTCACACACACACACACACACTCACACACACACACATACACACACACACACACACACACACACACACACACACTATAATGTAAGCATATGCATTACAGTGAAGATATCAGGGTGCAGAGAAACCTAGGCCTGTGTATGTACATGCACACAAATGATAGTCAGTACACACATGACATAGAATAAAGCTGAACAAATTAATCAAAATATCAAAATCCCAATATGGCCAAGTGCAAAAAAATTGCAAAAATCGCATAAGCTGCAATTTTTACAAAGATTAAATGTGATAAAATAACATTTTAAGTACTGTGGTGCTACAGAGATGCCCTGGCCTACAAATTGCATTCTCCAGACATAAGAAAACTGCTTGTTTTCAGCAAAAATCACATTTATTGAAATGATTTCAATGGGTTTTTCAGTAAAAATGAACATTATGATGTAAAAATTAGTATTACAATTGTGAATAATGTAACAATCGCAGTATCTGCAAAAATAATTTCAATATGAATTTTTTAAACATATTGCTCAGCCCTTGTACATAATGCATACGCTTCTACATGTGCATGCGGGTACAAAAATACAAACAAATCAGAGCAAAGCACACTAGCACAGGTGTCAAACCAAATACAAGTGCAGGTAGGCGGACAGCCCACAGTCAAATGCACACACATACGCACACACCTTTCACGTCAGAAGGACTGAGAAAGAGGTCAGTTTGTTCCAAATTTCCCATATCTGAGTATATTATTAAAGCAGGCATGAGGGCGTATTGTAGTGCAAAGCTGGCTGTGTAAATACAGTCTGCAGCAGTCATTGCTCAGGGTATATGAGAGTTGGAGAAACTCTTGTCAGATGGCTCCAAACTGCCCTGTGATTATGTCTGTCTACCCGCTCTCAAGAGCAGCTAAAACAACACATATGCACACACACACACACACACACACACACACACGCATTCACACAATATTCTATTACATGGATATATGCAAATACACGCGGATAAACAGGCAGACAGACATGCATGCACGTACGCATGCCACCGATGGCTGTTGATCCTAGTAAAGAACCTTTTCTTCCTTGGGCAGGGAGCAAACAACAACCAAAACAATGACTGGCAGTGACAGGCCCTGCCAGCAGCCCCATCTCTCACGGTGACATCATCAGGCTGCAAGAACATGCACACGCACCCATGCACAGGGAGACGGCAACAACGGTACACAATGCAAACAAACAATCTACTTGCTAATAAGCAATCAGTACTTCTATTCTTGTGTTTTTTTTCCTAGTCCTTTTTTTTTTCATTACATCTGGGCCTGTGAATCCCAGGCCGGTGAGATTCAACTAATTGCATCGCCTGACACACACCCAACAACTGGGAGCAGCAAAATGAAGGAAAACAAATCCAGGAAAAACATGAGCCCCCGTGTCTGAATTCACATTGTGGTTATATCTCCTGTGCTCAGGTTTGCAGCTGCTCCCTCGCTGCTTTCTCATCTGTCTATCTCCCTTTCTCTGTCTCCATCTATTAGTCCCTGTCTCTCTCTGTCTCTTTCTGTGCATGCCCGCCTCTCTCTCTTATATTCTCTCTATTTAAACGTCTGTCGGACTCTTACTTTTTTCTCCGATTGTCTCCCTTTTTTCTCTCAGGAGCACACTGCTCGATCCTCAGGTACAGGGCATCTTCTATCCGTACTACTGTTTTTCATCTTGTCCTCTCTTTCTCCGCTGAGAATACAGATACAAAACATCAATATTTGGACAGCAGCTCAGAAGGCAGGGGAGTAGTGTAGCTTCCGTAGTTGGCCAGTGGGACAGTAATGAGTAAAACAGAGACCTCCCGGGGCCAAAACGGATGAGGATGGCTCCCACCATATGCAGGCAGAGACTGAGAGGGGCAGCTTCCATGTTTGCTACAGTGCAGCTGGGTTGAGAGGGAAGATCCAAAATGGCCACTTGCTATAACAATGCCCTCTTTGACTATTATCACCCATTATATGTTATTAGAGCAAAGGGAATGGATGACCACTGATTACAGACCTCTTTGTTATGCATTTCTCTTCACTCGCCCCGATTCTTTGGGCATGACAAGCTATTTGCCTTGGCCTCACTACACAATGGACTCTGGGAGTGTATACAGTGAGAGCAGCTGACTGCCCTGTTGACGTGTTCAGAATGCATGCGCGCTGTGAGTGGCAGGTGCCTGAGTAATTGCTTTCACAGCGCTCAAGCCCTTGGATGTGATGTACAGGGCTAAATTTGACATAGCTTGAGGTAGATTGTGTGTTGTTGTCTTGCATCATATAATGAGTTGATAATGCGACTAAACCCATGTTCACAGATTATTTTGCCAGGCATCTGTCTGTGCTTGTCGTGGGAAAACAGCAATACCAGTGCCATAGGTTAAAGGTGCATTATACAAAAAGGACTTTTCTGATTGAGGTGACAGAAAAAAGTGGAATAAGCATGATTTATTAGTGAGTCAGGCAGATAACGAGAGCTCATGTAGACTCAACCATCAAATTTCATGCTTATTCCACATTTTTTGTCAGTTGAGTCTTAATGGTCCTCGTTTTTGAGTCCGGAGATGAGAACTATGGAGATTTAACCATCAAATTTTGTGCTTATTCCACTTTTTTTTTCTTTTTTTTTTTTGGAATGCAATTTTTGCAATAGTTGGAGCAGATGCTAGATTTTGGCCAGTCCCTTGCCAGAATTGATTATGTGCATATTGCATGTTTCTAGTGGCCAAAACCTGTTTAATGTCTCCCAGGATTTTGCAAGACATTTCCATTGATCATACTGGCTCATGTCTCACTTCAGTAATAAACTAGAAGGTGCACACAGAGAGTGCAACACTTGTGCCCTACATGTTTGACAATGAATTCTATAAGATGAACAGAAGCTGAAATGTTATTTTTTTCCCCATCAGTTCAGCCTTTCAAGGTCACTGAAGGTCAAAGGTCATGTGACCAATAGAAAGGTCATATATGACTTTATATTAGTGTTTAATAGTAAACATATGCGTTTCTCTTACCAATTCATGGATATGGCCATCATAAATAAATATTCCCTAGCATTGACTGAACCTTTGACCTTACCCTGTGACCTTGACCTTTGACCGATTATTCTCAAAATTTAATCAGTTCTTCCTTTTCTGACCCTTAACTGTTTCACTAAGTTTGGTCTGAATCATATCAAAATTGTTTGAGTTATGCTGTACACACACACACACACACACACACACACACACACACACACACACACACACACACACACACACACAAACAAACATACAGACGGACAGGACCAAAAACAATACCCCTGCTTATGCTACTGCACGCACAGGTGTCTGAGGGCGTGAAAATGCATCTTTTTCACTCAGTAAACGATGCTTCAGCTCATTCCGGGCATATTCATACCTACTGTTTTTGCAAGAGAGAGATGTTTGTGTCCTCTGTTCATCCATTTCGGTGTTGGGGACGCTTGGTATTCAGGGGATGTTTGGTATTCAGTTCATTGAGAAGGCATGCTCTATTCACATTCTCCACAAAAAACATGTCATTCTTCTGACAAATCATTAGGGATACATGTTCTTATTACAAGCACCAAGCTGTGATTTCAATGTATTTTCACTTAGCATTCTTTAAGTCCAAGTGAATACCCTCCCCCACAATCCTCAACCATACAGAAGACAGGTCATGGAGAATCATGTATTAGCCAGGCAATAAAATGCTTCAATTCGAGACATGAAAGCTACAGAATCCAAACAGTGTGGTAAATTATTCGTTCAAAGAGCATTGCATGTCAGTGGAAACTGATTGATCCACTTGCTCTCGAGGAGCCACCATCTCCTTTTATTTCAATATAAAATTACATATCTCTACCAGCTGGTCACTCTGCAGCGGTGTGATGTGAGTGTCTAAGGCCTGAGGGAAGGGTGTTTCACAAAAGGCTGTGTTAAATTCCTTTGACAGTTCACTGACGTGAGAAACCGCAACATGCCGCCCGCCACTAATTCATAATCAGCCATCTAATACACCGTTGCCACGGTGATTTAATTGTCCCATTTGTCACGGCTGTTGTTCTCTCCAAAACAAACGTCGAGATAATGATCATTTCCAGTCCCCCACCCGCAACGCACACTTCCACGTTTCCACCAAGGTTTCAAAGACTCCAAATCTTTTTCACTGATGAATATTTCATCCTCTCTTCTTTCTTATCTGTCACCTTTTGTTTTGCTCTCGTACTCCAACGGCCACCTCCTATTAGGATGATGAGGGGAATAATGAGGAAAACAGCGTCTAATTTGACTCTAACAACCTAAAAAAGGTTAAAGTGTGGGGAATTAGGTGGAGTAGTCAATCAATAGTGCTTTGGCTTCTCACACAGCAGCACCTCACTCCAGACACTCCACTTTCAGAAAAGCCATTTGCCCACTTTTTAAAGGTATCCGGTGATATCCAAGCCTCACAGGCAGTGTCCCTTTGATTTAAAACCACGTCAGGAGACTTATTTTCTAAAGTGTCAGGCGAGCGGCCGAGCGGGAAGCTACGGCAGGTGTAGTTGATGATATGCCAACTGGAAATGGTTTTCTCTTGATTTGAAATATTCCAAGGTGCACCAAAAGGGAGAGTGTGCCACGCGGTCCCGTGAGGAATCCTTTCCTCTAACCCTCCTTTGATAATTGCTATGCAAAGGTTCTGGAAATGAATTACTGATCAGCCGAGTGTTGCAGAGAGCCAACGTGTGGGGGAGACAGAATGAAGGATGAGACCCTGCCACAAGCCCTGGAAGAGAGTGTGTATGTGTGTCAAACACACATATACACACACACACGCACACGCGCGCGCACACACACACACACACACACACACACGCATACACTCACACACACACATACACTCAGACACACCAACACGCATATACTTAAAAAATATAGCTGCAAGCAACAATTAGTGCAGTCCAAGCCTATATGGGGCAAACAATTTGACAGTGAGAGTGTAAGCTTGACTCTACATCTCAACAAGAGAGCATGTCAGTGACAGTCCTCTAACTGCAGGTGCCATGCTGCCTGACATATTCCATTATTTGAAAAATGGCCCTTTTGTCCTGATAATGATGATAATGATGCTCTTCACAATGACCAAATGTTGTCTGACACGCTATTATACCCCTTGCAAACAGGTAGACATAGGTGACATTTGCATGATCAGTCATTAAGCATGTCGGACATAATATGTCAAATAGCTGCAAATATCAAGATTCTACAATACAAAGATGATACAGAAAGGTGAAATATGCTGTGTGTAAAATTTGGTGGAGATTAAGGCAACTTTGTGGGAGAAATTGTTGCCATTGCAATGTAGGCCTGATCACGGCTCTATGAAACACGACCAAATACAGTCTGCCACACTTTGGGATCAATCCAAAATATGTGTGATATTATTTGAAATATGTGTGATAGTTAATAAGTGTTGAGGGCTTCTGCTTCACTTCCTGTGAATTATAATTCCTGTGCATTGTGACTATTAAATTAATTTGGTCACCATGGCCACATAGTTTGGACTTTCAAAACACTGGGTAATGTCTCTCACCCAGAAAGTGCATCTATAGCCTCAGGGTATCTACAGGTATCAGAGAGTTAAATTTAATTTAAAATTTTAATAAAATTTGAAACTGATTTTGGGACACATCAGCTCTCTCATTCAAATGAGTATTGCAAGTCAGTACATATTTGGTCCAGTGCAGAGGTCTGTTTTAGGTAGGCATATGATTGGTTATTAACTGTATGATTCTAATAGTCTCCTTTAGGTTAGATGAGAGTAAGTATAAAGTGAACTAGGTTGATCTTTAACAGTCATTTTCCCAACGTGTAAGCACAACAGCTAAGAATAAAGGCAGTGTTATGTTCAGTGGAAGGGTTTGAGTATTGTTAGAACAGAAATGTTGACTCATGCAGAAAGTGACTAATCATAAATTCAAATCTAATGCTATTTAATGATTTTTAAGGCCTAGAATTTATTAAATTGAATTTAAGACATTTTAAGACTTATTAAAGACCTGCAAATACCTGGGCCTACTGTGTGCAAAATTTTACTTGGTAAACCAATTTTTGATTCTAGGTTTTATGTTTTAAGAGTGATTAGCCAAAATGTAAAGTTGCCTATTATAGTTTTTTGTTTGTTTGTTTATTTGTTTTTTCTTCAGTAGTCAGGGAAATGTGAAACATTTTTACCAAATTTGAAAATTCGATTGCTCTGTTTGTGCATTTTCATCATCAGACTTATTCATGAGTCAAACCCCAACAGTTCTGAGTATCAATAATCTGTGAAAGAGAGATCATGTAGGAAGCTCGGTCAAGCTGTGTGGTTCATTCCAATGTTTCTAAAATTCAGTTGCTTTACCATCAAACATTTAGGAGTTATACCTCACTACCTGTTTGCACATTTTTACAATCATTAATTTGTCTAACAAGGCCAAATGTTATGGGTTTTTCAAAATCTGTATGATATAGCCATAATTTCTAGGGCTTCCATATATGCTGTGTGTAGAACTGTTGCGATTGGATAAAATTTGCAGGACAATTTGCAAAATAGGTTTTGCAAATAAATTCAAAATGGCTGAAAATATATGCAATCGATGCCTTTGCCTTGAGCCAAAGGAATCTGAAATGGAAAAATCAGTCTAGACCTTACAGTTATTAGGAGTTATTAGCCAAAATGTTAATTTGCTTGTTGTAGTATCACCATCTGGCCAATCAGTGTAATTTTTGCTGCTTAAGTGGTGGTGAAGATCAGAAACCCATTGAACCTACTTTAAAACCTATCAGTCTATACATAGTATTGGCCCACGTTTATACAGTTTGGCCCTCTGGCACCTTTATGCGTAACTGAAGCACATGCATTCAGCACAAACACATATTACAGCCAAATGTGCACACTGACACACACATTAGCAGTGCATACACAAGACCAACCAACTGTATTCTCATCTTTATATTCACACATTCAATGTCATACGTACACACACACACACACACACACACACAGACAGACATGCATGAGCCAGGGATATCAGTTGACTATATACAAGCAGTATGCACCTGGATGAGCGCCAAGTACTGCCTACCACTCTCTCCTCTTAAACGGAATCTCATTTAAGCTTCCCAAAGCCCCGTCTCAGAGGAGAACTCCTTTTCAATACTAACATCATCAGTTAGCCTAGTTCTCTGCAACACACAAAACACACACAGACAAACACCTACATACAGTGAGAGACGCATACACCTACACATTAAATCAGACAATGTTATATTTCCACACACACACACACACACACACACACACACACACACACACACACAGACAAACATACATATATCATCTGATTTTGTTTACAGAAGCCTATGAAACTCAAGTGTCTCTCTTTCCAAAATACCAGTCGTGTGATATTACCTCCTATGGAGCCGTAAGCTGTTCCCTTCTAAATCCAACACGAGAAACAAATGCTCGGCCTTCATATGAAATACACTGTGCAGCACCAACTGCGTACGCTCCTCGGCCAGTGCCAAATGAACATGCTCACAGCAAAAGGATGACAAGCCGCACTACTGCTTCATACTTTTATACCTGTGAACCTGCTGGCAAATTATCGTTGGATGGAACAAGATATGAAGCGAGTCGTGGCAATTTTCCACATAAGAAAATAATACTGCAACAATTAAGTCAAAAGGCGGTCGTGGAAAATCGTGTCAGGGCCACGTCCCAATACGAGCTCCAACTCTGCTGGCTCAGTGGGCTAAGATGTATATCGTGCACTCATAATACTATTGTTTAACTTCTGGCTTATGCTCTATATTACATGTTCTATCTTGTATTTCTATTTCTGTCTCTATCTCCAGTGCAGAAATGCTTAAAAAAAGGCTCTGAGCTGTGCTGTAGATAATCCCAGATCACACGCCTGATCAAAGGTAAATCAGGATGTATATTTAAACACCTCTGTTGATATTTATTTCAGCCAACAATTTATTCTTGACAAAAAAGGCAGCCTTGGATTTCTTCCGGTGCTGCATTTCGGTCTTGTCCAGTTTGACCTTCCCAGCTTGTTTCATCAGCGAGGGCAGACGTGCTACTACCAGCACTGCATATTGGATCTCACTTTTGGTTTGGTTCATTAATAATGTCAAACACCATGAGGCCCAATCAAGACCATTCACCATCCTACAACGCCTATCTAATCTGCTCTATTTGTATTCTCCGCACTGATATGGTATTTGGCAGGCTCCTGTCTAGACAGGGGTCTTACATGGGCCGTGTGGAACAATGCCTCTGAAGGAAAGGGCAATTCAATATGAAATGAGATTTTGTATTGCTCGACTTTTTGTCTGACTCTACTTTGATCAATAAACAGGTACTAACCTAATAGAATTTTGGGAAGAACAAGGGGAAGCTTATCATAAGACCTACAGCCTTGTCTAAATAAAATCCACTGCACTGTAAAGTCCAGGATGGGAATAACAGTCAGTGAATAAACCCTGGTCTGTGGGGGGTGAGGGGTTGGGGTCAAGGTTTGAAGTCCATTGCAACCACATTTGCATTTATGCCCTTGCACACATGGGGATTTTTTCCCCTTTCACTCCTATCAAAACTACAATCCAGAAAGCTTTGCCCTAACAAAAAGACAGAGTTAAAAAAACTGCCAATGATCATCTGGATCTATACCCAACACAGGCACTACAATCCACCCACTGTGAGGTGATTCATACAACTGATTGAAATGCATCTCATTATATCAGTTCAGCTCCTATGCCTTTTCCTTTCAGCTGAGTGAACCTATTGATTTGTGCCACTAAAGCCCCATAGAACTCACACTGTCTCCCTGCAAGTCGCTGTCCTTTCAGCACCACAGGGTGAAACAGCAGCAGTTGGTAAGAGAGAAGGGGAGAGAGAGGGAGAGGGAGAGAGAGAGAGAGAGAGAGAGAGAGAGAGAGAGAGAGAGAGAGAGAGAGAGAGAGAGAGAGAGAGAGAGAGAGAGAGAGAGAGAGAGAGAGAGGAAGAGAGATGGGAGTGCATATTTCCCCAAATATTTCTCCCTTTCACCCTGGTGTGAAATACAATCAACACCTCGGGGCTGTTAGGCATTCATGCCAGCCAGCCGGCAACCCAAGCCCAGTCCTTCGCGCACTCTCAAATTAAGGAAATTAAAAGTCACCGGTCCGCACCAACAATCCAGCATTATCCTGCTCACAAACACAGCACTGAGGCGAAGGGGGGACTGAAATGACAGAGTAATTATACAATGCAGGGGGACTTACCGGCCGAATGACCCCGGTTGGTGGCGTCGTGGTCACTGTCGCCCTGTTCGCTGTCACCGTGACCACTGTCTTTGGAACTGACAATGTCTGCTTCTTGGAATGCCGAACTGGAAGTCGGTGGGAAAAGTGGGAGGCAAGAGGGGATGTTTCATAGCGTGGAGAGGGCAGAGGGAAGAGAAAAAAAAGAGAGAGAAAGAGAAGAGGGGGAGAGAGATGGATGCATAGTATGAAAAGAACAGAGAAGGAAGAGTGAGGTAGAGATACAATATCAGGAAAGGGAAAATGGGAGAAAAGGTGGGAGCGCATGATGATGGAGGCAGAGAAGGACGGTTAAATGAGGGGAGGGGAGGAAGAGAGAGAGAGAGAGACAGAGAGAGGGAGAGAGAGGGGGAAGGAGAGTCAGAAAGCGACACTACATTAATACAGTCACGGTGGCCGTCAAGTGTCTAAATTGGATGTCACACATGACATGTAATGAAATCCAGCATCAGGGCTTTAATAGGCGCTGCACTGTTAGTTATGGGACTGAGGCCAAATTGAAGATGAACGTTATGGATATATTGGGAGCCATGTAGCCTCTCCAAGCGGCAATTAATGATGCGGAATATATGGGATTCATACTGTTGGGTGTAACATTGAATTTTATAGATATGTGATTATGCTGTAGATCCATGAGGCCTGTTGGATGTTAGGGGCATTTTCTAAAAATGAAATGTGGCTCACCGAGCCTTGCACACGGGTGATACGATTAGTAGGCCTATGGCTGTGGACAGTGTGTGAGAATGCCAGTGCTGAGTTGTGTGTGTCCTGTCCTTGGCCTTACCTGTTCACACGTCTGGGTCTGTCCACCAGATAGCTGAGCTCTGCTCGTTGATGTTTCGTCTAGAAACCACAACACATATATTTTAGCACTTTTCATGCCAAAAAAAGGCAGATAAATAAATAATTTAGCATTCAAGAGGTGATACCCTCCAGTAGGCCTTGGGTTGTAAAATGTGCTGATGCATTCATGTACAGGCCTATACCTTATTTATTATTTTTTTTGACACCGACATTGATATCAATAAAAATGTCTTTCCAAAGTGTGAATGACTCGTTTGACAAGTGAGTGGGCATGGGCGCAGCCTTTGTAGGATAAGAGAAACCTAGGTGTGACCATCGGTGCATGCTATATGGGGGGCAGCAAGGCCTAACCGCGGTGGGAAGAGGAGCGTCAGGCGGATATCGACAGTGCGCGTATCCACTCGGCGAGTGAGTGAGAGAGTGAGAGAGTGAGAAAGAGGAGAGGAGAGCAGAGGAGAGCAGAGGAGAGTGGGTTAGGGAGGCGATTGAATGCGTAAATGATTGAGCCGCCCGACGCTGAAACTGAACAACCTTTGTTCGCGGTGCTGCCGTGCTGGGCCGTGCGCGGCATACTTAACACGCAGCAAAGGCACGACTGACTGACTGGCTGTCTGGCTCCACTCCAGCCACACCGCAATCAACAAAAAAGCCCAACTCCACAGGTCCCTGAGCGGACCTCACACGGCAGGAGCGTCAAGTCATTCATCCAAGG
This sequence comes from Neoniphon sammara, assembly GCA_900302535.1. NCBI lineage: Eukaryota > Metazoa > Chordata > Actinopteri > Holocentriformes > Holocentridae > Neoniphon > Neoniphon sammara. Next base: position 1,459 of record OMKZ01022943.1, on the reverse strand, counting down.
CTCTTCTTCTAATAGCATTTGCCACCAAACTTCAAAACCCACTTCGGAATAAACTAGATTTCTGCGGACAAGTGGAGCACTGATGATTGACATTGTAGGCAATAATTTAGTGTAATAAACACTTCTTGCTCACGCACACCGCTACGGAGAACATTGTTCTTGAATGCACCGTTGATGTTATTTTACAGTATGTGACTTCATAATATATTTAGGTTATTTATTTATTTATTTATTTATTTATTACGTTTTCTCTCCACTTTAATGATTCAAATTATAAGATTGAATTTGGACTCACTAAGGAGTGACGAGTGCCACACCTTGCCATACCCAATTTACGCCCATCAACACTATTTATCTTTATCCTGGAATTTAATTTTTCAACAAATATAATAAACTTGATCGATGAATGAAAATAGTTCACATATGCAACGAATAGCAATAATAAAACATAGGCAGATGACATATTACATGGCTTCCCCTCACAAAAGCGTGGAAAGGCCATACATATCGAGTGACCTCAAAATGATGGATGGCCATATAATGGGCCAGTACTGAACATGACTGATTTCACTACCGTACAGGTTAGGTGAACAGGTCTACATCATACAGTGGGTTGCTTTGCTCCACTCATATTGATTTTAATCACTCTCTTTGGACCTGCGCTAATTCTACTGCCACTGAAGTAAGTGGAAATGATACTTTATTTTCCGTATAGAAAGAGCACCTGAGGGAGGTCTAACTGAGAAATTATAGTCGCTCTATTCCCACAATAGCCTCGCTCTGTCACACATGGAAGGTAACAGCCTATTGCGCATGATATAAGGGATGTACCGGCACCAGTCTATTGCGGACAAAGCTAAGAGGCCACATGAGATCTAACAATTGACACATATTCAATCACCATTACGCCTGACGGTGATCAAGGGCCACAGGACAGAACAAACTAAAGCCAATAGCAGATCCCGGTTCCATCTCGGAGACTTTTGCTGATTATTGTGTGTCGCCTTAATACTTTATTTTGACATAAAATGGGCATTGCTGCTGCTTTCTGTAGGGTCTCTCAAGCTATTAAAATTTACTCTGAGAATCAGGTTTTTACCACTCTGCTGGTAGAATATAATGGAGAATAAAAAGGGGCACCTTGGCAACAATAGCTGACTCAGGCATTTCTTACCTCATTAGAGAGAATACTGCCATTGGATATGATGTCCGGTTGTTGGTCACTGTAGCCTGTGACTATAGCGCCGCAGGGGTTGGTGTGATCTGTGTCAGTACTGCGGGAGGGGCTGCAAGGTTTGAGGAACATCAGGTCCGTTTTTGCCGACTCCGGTGTCAGACACACCTGGTAGCAGTAGGAGTTTTGGTTCTGGTGGTGGTGAGAGCCGAACCCCCCTCCGACGCCACCCACACCGGACTCCTCCACGGGCACCTGCCCCACGGGCCCGACCCCTGACGTCAC
>OMKZ01022934.1:29451-47655 GCA_900302535.1 Neoniphon sammara | reverse complement strand
ACACAGAAAGTATGCTGTTTTCAACACTTTGCCTAACACAGTTAAAATTCTGGCTTTGGTTTTATCAAGAAGTTACCTTTGTCAGCATAACAGAACATAAGAGTGCCATTAAGAGACAAGATGCCAATTCACCTGTAGCGAGGCACTTCACCTTGTTAAACCACCCTATTTCTAGCTTGAGATTCCTGTGCACAGAAAGAAAACACTGTCCTGGGCATGGTGGCAGTATTAAAATATGAAACCTTCTGGGTATATGGGCCACACACTGTACCTTAATGGATTGAGTACAGAGGTAGGTTTAACACCTTTCCTTCTGAACTAAAGGCGATTTTAACCATTATTAACATGGATTCTTGTTACAACTGTGAGCACTTACAGTACATTATGCCCAGACGTAATGCTATCTTGCAAATGAAATGGAAGTAAAAAAAAGTATGGAACAAATAAAAATTGAAATTTTAGCCATTTAGCCATCAGACACTCTGTTAGAATAAACATTGTTAATTGTTAGCTAATTCTGCAATGGTTAAAACGTTACCCTCAAATGCAATACTTTTAGGAACAGCAAAAGTTATTATATGGCCTGTGCAGCTCTGCAAGTGCCAAACCCTGAGTGATAAAATGTGCCGTTCATTAAGTAATGTAATCAAAAAGGACTATAAAACACAAGGATACTGGCAAGAGAAAGCCTAACCAATATAAACACCATGGGTTGGCTTTACTTTTAAAGAACTACAGATTGACAAATGTGCTCTGAAGATTAATTGAATATTTCAAGTGTTATTAAGAAATTTATAATTGTTTTTTTTTCCATGTTGGCTTAATTAAAGCTATATTTATACAGGCTTCAGCTAGATTTTCAAAATATAATAAATTAAAGCTGTCCATGTTGTGAAGACATTTCAAGCCTCAAGTTTATGCTATTGTGATGCTGAGGGCAAACAATTATTAAAATATTCCTCATTGACCTTTACAGTGTTGTGTTTGGCTTTGTCATGACAGTGAAGGATTTATTTGTTCTATGACATCAGTATTCTGGTGGTTTGAGTATTGTTGACAAGATAAAATTATCCATGTGAGCACACCTTCACCTCAAAGACTCTTGAGGAAAACAAGTACTGAATGTTTACATCGCCCCTAATTCAGCTGATATTCTGTACATATGGGTTCAGTATAGAACAGAGTTGTACCTTTAACAAAAACCTATTGCCCCAGGTGCTTTTTCTGAGTGTGTTTAAAAGTTACCCATATAAATAAAATGAAAAACCATGCATGGCGTAACTGGATGAAGAAATATTATTACTCATAAAACAATGTAATCAGACAGTGAACCACAAAAACACAGGCAAAAGAAAATCTGCCAATTATCTTACAACACCATTCATTTAAGTTTTACTGATACAGTTCTGGGCTTGCCTGTTAAACCACAGAGGATAACTATTGTACATGTAGTGAAGACATTGCAGATTGGAGTTTTACTCCAAAAAGAAATATGAGTGTGAATGTTTATAGAGATCAATCCCTCATCTCTTCATTGTTCCATTTGACTGTATCACAATGATGCCAAAACAGACTGATGCTCTGTTACATCTGAACAGAGCTAACAATTGTTTCTCGCTTTATAATGTGATGATTTCAATACTTTTCCTGGGACAGTTGATTTTACAGCTACGTGGGATCAGTTTTGTTAACAAGCTCGCCTTTCCCTAATAATACACCATCAGCTCAAACCCTCACATAGAGAATAAAGGGATACCATTATGTTTTCAATCATTTAATGTCTGAGAAATAAGCATGCTGCATCCTCTCAAATACACCACTGTAAAAGTAGAGAGAGCAAATGTTAGAGGTTTTTAGCCTAAACAACTCAACAAGATAAAGACATCATGGCATTCATACAGTAATGCAATTGACACTGCTGTTATGTGTCTCTTTCCACTGTTAAAGCTGATGTCCAGTCTACATTACTTCAGTACTGTTTAGACAACAGCCTTATCGTCAGCAGTCCTGCATGTGCCAAACCACACCGTTTACTCAAAAGTATCCTGGAGAATGCGGGCATCGATCCCGCTACCTCTCGCATGCTAAGCGAGCGCTCTACCATTTGAGCTAATTCCCCTGTGTACTGCCTCCTTTAAAAGACAGCAGCAAGACAAGCTGTTTACCAAAAGGACACACCCACACTCCCTCCCACTCTTCCCTCGGCTGCTCTGGCTCGCCCACAGGAGTAGTATTACCAGTCACTAACTCTGCACTCTATTTATCTCTCTTGCAGGGACACACTTCTAAGTGCACTCTGCCCTACCAAAAGGTAGAAGTGAAGGTGTCGCAAGATTATTTATATGCCATGATTGCAGCAACGTGACTGCAACTCAAGACCCACCACATAGAACATGTCAACATACTCAACAGCTAGCACGGCCTATTACTGTCTCTAAATCACAGACACAAAGAAAATGGGCAGGAATATAGACAAATACACACACACACACTTATGTGTGCAATTTTGAAATAATACAAATAAAGAGAATTTCTCTGCTTTTCTCTCAAACACACATACAAACAATACAAAAGACAGGCATTCTTCATTTCGGTGACACTCCAACACCACCACCACTTACACATACTCTGTTACACAGTAATCTAATTTCATTAAATGTGGCAGCCAATCCATATCAGCCCAGCTGGCTAGAGAAATGCCACACGGGAAATGCAATCTAAAACAGCAGGGTGACTAGCATGGAGAGGATCTCACTCTTCTTTCCTTCCTGCTGACAGATACCCATACACACACTGTCTGTCTGGCCATTATTGTGCTGTGGGACATGTAAACTAAAAGAGCAGAGAAACATGATTGGAGGAGAGAGGAGAGAACAATAAAAGTCCAATTAGCTTCCCATCTCTGGTCTCTTAGACAGTCCCTGCCTGCTCTAATCAGTGACTCATGCTCACTTCTTGTCATTCTCTGGCCCCAGCACTCGCTCACTCACTCGCGCGCGCGCGCGCACACACACACACACACACACACACACACACACACACACTCAAGCATCCAGACACATGCATAAATATAAGCACACACATTTTCTGGACTGCAACAGAAAAGTGGGTTATGTCGACAAATACAGACAAAAACACACATGCACATGTTAGTACACACACATTCACTCTGCTGGGATAAAATAGAAGCATTATTTCATTTGACAAAGACAGATGCAGATATGGTGACAAACACACACAACTGCATGTTGAAAATGTCACAGTGATTTTCTCAATTAAAAACTCATTTTAGTGATTCTCTTATCTAACATGGCAAATTCAAAAAAAAAAAAATCAAACAATCCTAAGGACAGGTGACAAGGCTATAACAAAAGAGACATTGCAAAATAACTGGCTGTGCCATTAATAGACACATGATGGGTTAAGGGAAAGCTCAGTGCACCACAAAAGCCTGATAACATCCATATGGCCAAAAACAGAGTGCAACAAACGCTTGATAGAGAGGAGACAACAGCAGCCACACAACAGCCTTAATGAAGGGTTTCACTTTCTCAAAACTCTCCTGGGAGAGCACAAGCATTATCATAATCCTGTTATCTTACATACCAAGTGAGCATTCTACCGTTTAAACTAACCCTCCTTTATTTTTGCTCCTCTGAAAAAGTTCTCTAAAATCCTTCACAGTTTTGTGTGACTGATTGTTTCATCTACCTGGTGCACCACACAAAACGTGCATTAGGCATAAGGCCAAACATAGACCAGATTAATACATGGTACTGAATGGTTACCTAAAAGGGTTTGAAATGGAGAAAACACCTACTTATTGACACGCTGTGGTATTAATACCAAATTATGACAACCAAAATGTTAAGACAATGACAGAAACTCAGATGGGTAGGAGTACCTGTGTGACTGCAACAAGTTAAAGATCAGCTTTTACTGTCATGTGCACTAAAATAATTCAGCCAGTAGTGCAGGAAACACATGTGCTGAGTGCCACACAGAAACATAGAACAGACACATTCAAAACAACAAAATACAGTTTAACAGTAGTGATAATAAAACTGTGGCATTACACATGCAACATGCACAACATATTTTGTTGGTAATAATTGGCCTTGACTTGTAGACAAAAACATGTTGGTTCAAGTTGCTGTAATGATTTGGCACACCGATTTCATCAGACACATACAGACTAACAGGCAGGCAACAGCTGCCCTGTGGTTGGTGTTGTCAGGGGTTTGCCACTTACAGGGAAGTGAATGCAGCTGTGGTGAAAGCAGACAGAAAGTAAAATACAGAGACAGACAGGCTGAAGGTGATAAATTCACACAGTACAGCGCTTCTCACAATTGTTCCAGCAGTGGTGGACTGCCAGTGCAGGACCATGAAATCAGATCAGGCTCATGTTGCAGACATAAAAATGCACACAAGCACACACACGCACAAAAATGCATGATACATACAAGAATGGCCACACATACACACACAGTTTTGACTTTTGAAAAATCCTCTTTGCTTGTTTCTTTTATTAATTTTTGTGCTTCTGTGCTTCTCTATTATTAGGCTATTGTTGGACTGCATGCTTGTTTGTGATACATGATGAATGAGACACAAATGTCCCAGGGACACACAAATATTTTCTACTCATGCCAATGTCTTGACCATGTTATTTTGGCACTCACTTAATACTCCTTATTATTGGTTGCATGCAATGCTGATTGAAAAACATGTTGACCAAAACATGAGCTGCTGTGAGTTACTGTAACATTTTGGTACACACCTTTCGTCAGGCATACTGAGAGCTTAACGTAGTGATAAGTAGCATTTAGCCTATGCCCTGTGGTGGCTGTTGTTATGGGTTTGCGGCTCGCAGTGGAAGTGAATTCAGGACAGACGAAATGCCTTTAGTTACTAATACCCCATTGCTAATATATAGTCCCATTTGGCATTTACATAGTCTTTTTAGGGACTATACAGTAGCTTTTATATTGCCATTGGTCTCCATGGTTTCCAACCGAGACCAGTTATTATGGCTGAATGTTTATACTGCACTCAGACAGGAGAAGAAGCACTTATATTAGAGCATTTGCATTAAGTGACATTCTTGAGTGGCCATTTGACTGGTGCATTTAGGATGGCTGCCACTGAACTTTTGATTATGTTCTCATTCAGACAGCACTGTGCAATTTACATAGGCAATTTGTTCTATATTCTCTCTCTCTCTGCCCCTCCATCAACTCTCTCTCTCTGTCTGTCTGTCTCTTTGCCAGTTTGATGCTAATCTGGTCCCATGCAGGCAGAGAAAACAAACAGAGAAGCCTAACTAATATCTGACAGAAAGGAATCTTCACTAAAAACATTGTAACCACGCCAAAGTCTCATGGCAACTGTGCCAGTCCCTCACATGTCACCGTCCTTTCCAGTCATTCTCCTATTATGATATTAAAACTTGTTGTTACTAGAGCAGCAACAGGACTGAGCCTATGTTATTGGAATAGGCTCAGTCCCGTTGCTGCTATAAAAACTAGAAGGAAAACAGTGTGGCATATACAGTAGTTAGTGCAAAAACCTCATACCTCCTTTTTAAACGGGTGCCATTAACAGCACAGATCATGTATACGAATATTATATGAAAATAAATGTAATAAGCAAATAGTACTATGTGCAGCCTGCTCTCAGTATGTCAGTACATGGGTTATTAGTATATTCTTGCATAAATGCCCTTACATTTTTTGTACTTGATATGGACAGTGGTTCTGTGAACTAATGGGAAGGCTTGCATCTGAAAGTCACAGGTAACCTGCTTTGTTGATGTCCCATGTATTAAAGGTGAAATGATATTCTGTTTCACAGACACATTTTTGCTTGCTCTCATTATTTGTCTCTTCTTAGTGTTCATGATGAAAACATTTAAACATATTCAACTGTTGCACTTGGCATGATGTGTAAGAGCATTTGCAAATGCCAAACATTTGGCATGCAAATTCATAAGTTATAGTGTCAAAATGTCAAATAGTAACTATTTTGACATTTTACCTTCCTGAGGTAAATGGGATCACTATACCCCAACTATACCCTATTATACCACTATGCCCCCAAAAGAAGCCATGATAATGTTTCATGAAACATTAATATCAGCATTAACATATTGTGATGCGTGGCCCAGCATCATGATAACAGTGTACTGAGTTCTCTCTTACTGTTCCCACTCCTTACAACAGATACAGACTAGTGAGATGGCTGGGTGTGCACTGCTAGTGGTCATGTACCAATAGCCATGACAAAATTGCTCTATTGAAAAATAGACATTAAATTAATGTGGGTTAGAAAGGTAAAGAGTAAATAGGATCCAACCATAAAGCGAACGTAACAGATGGCCAGAGGTTCTAGTTCTTATTCTAATCCTACTGTAAAAAAATATAATGGCTATGTGTAATTTAATATCTAGACTGATATGCCTGATGGAAAGTTAAAGTGGATAATCAGACAGTCTAATCAAAGTTTATGCACATGAACTGCCAATAAACCACACATTATTCTGTGATGTCAAGAAGCCCTCAAGCTGCTCCACTGACAAAAACATAGTGTGCCAACTTTGTGGGAAAAGTGGCAGTTCCCAGGACATTTTAACGGATGTGACTATATTTTATGGTTCAGAGCTTTCCACACGCAAATATTTTGTTCTTAGCTTAATTTTCACAGTGACAAGTTTCGCAAAAATGCAATTAAAAGTATTCAGAGTATTCTCCCGGTGCAACCACAGTCCACTAATGTTCAGCTCCACTGGAGCAACTGGACGCTTAGTGCCTTGCCCAAGGGCACCTTGGCCATGGTTGTTGAGAGGGAAGAGAACATGAATCATTCAGTTTTCCCACATTTAAACTCAGCATCATGAGGAGGGAATGCCACTTCTATTTTAGGATGAAAATTTGATTTAAATACTAAGGAGAAGAGGGAGGAGGGAGGCTTTGAATCTGATATTATCACAACAGTCAAGCTGTTATCAAAGGGGCAATGACAGTATAATCACTTGAGAGAATAAACCGGAAATCTTTTGTTCTGTTTCCAGTTAAACGTGTAAACAACAACATCAATCTTCGTCCATCATAGAGACAGAAATTTGCTAGCCTCGGGTAGGTAAGGTACAGATTAAGTGACTTGCAGCCTTTGGAGAAAACAAACCCGATTAAATGCAGTCCAGGTCATTCTGAATATTTCATTTCGTTCACAAAGCCTGCTTCTTTTAAGAAAGGGCAGTAGACTTATAAAACAGCCTACCAAAGTTAAATTACCGTAATCCTATTATCGCCCCATAAAGTACGATAAGGTCACTATCGAGCACCAAAGACAGGCAACGATTTCCAATGAATATGTGATTCCTCGTAAAGGACATGAGTCATAACATTCCTTTGAAGTTTGGCTTCGCAATCAATGTATACGATACAGAGACCACTTCAACACAAGCTAACACGCTAAAACTGTAACAAATAATGGGATAATTACATGAAAACTTACCTTAATTAACTGTATTAAAATAAAGAGTCTATCACCATCAACAAGTTGGCGATTCAGCCATGGCAAGTGTCCGTCCTCTGCAACAACAAAGAGCAGTTAAAATTGTAACAAATAAACCAAGTGGACACAAAAAAGGGACATGAAAAAGTCTACTACAATCTCAGATTTAAAAACATTTGAAACCGTTCTCTCCCAAGTACCTTTCCTGACTGGCGTGAAGTCGTCGCCTCCGTGCAGACTGCAAAGTGGCTCTGCTGCGCGAGCTGCTGTCAGACTGTGCTGGTGCTGCTGGGCAATTGCGGCACGAGCGTGCGCTTCGCTCGAGCTGTGCGCGCGCAAGGAGCCTTCACAACAAGAGCGAAACGAGTGGTTCAAAGAAACGTCCGAGCAGTATCGTTTGTTTGTTTATTTTCTTTGTTTTATTATTGTTTGTTGTTTTGGTTTGTTTATTTCCTGTTCAGTGTGAGTGTGATATAAATCTGTAGGGGACCCTGAGAAGGTGGTCCATTTTTTCATACACTAATAGTGCAATGTGAGAGTATATGAGTGACAATTTAGGTAATGGTTATCTCTCAAATAAAGCGCCCAACAGATACTGTTAAAATCTTATTAAATGGGGGACTGTGGCCCTCATGCAGACCGTTCTATGATATTTATAAGGTTGGGAACTTACTGAATGAATGTGATGGAATCGGTTTTAGTGTGTCGCTGCTTTATTGTTTTGTTGGGATATTACAGGACTTTTACAGCACTCTTAATTGATATGTCAATATTGCTGCTACCTGCTTAGCATCCGGTCCCCATCAGAGCTACACCTGATCTGCACCAGAGGAAATGTGGCGAGAGCAGCGTTTCTCAAGTCTTAAATGAAACTTGTCTAGTGACAGCAGTACAATTCATTCATTAATATTTAGCCGAATATAACTAACTCTAATAAAATATAATAACCTTTTCTCTATAACTCTATGATACTGATATGGCTCCTTTTCACATAAAGAAGCTCAAATTGCTTAATAACACGCATGGAGGAGCTGAGTTACACGTAAATGATGAAGGTAGCCTATTCCAATCAGTAACAAGATATCTCGTTAACTAATCAATAGGTTTTATCAAAATCGAACTGGTGATGTGGCAGTTATTGCCTCTCAAAAGTTTGAAATTTTTACCTTTACAGCAGAAATAAAGAAACAAAAAAACAAAATAACAATAACAAGAATAATAAAACAAACTAATAACAAATATTTTAGTCGTCTAGATCGTGCAGTCAGGATACACAAGCCCCTTTTTGCAGAACATGGGCTCGGTAGTAGTTAGCCTACTAAGCTATATCCATGTTAACTGCACACATGTAGGCTAAAGGCGCGATATAGCCTACAATTGCCTATTGTTACAATTATTGGCAGTCAAAGAAAGGGAAATCTCTGATATCAGGCATGGAGCTCCTAATTTGTAGCTCCTCCATACGGCCAATCGGTGTATTTTTCAGTACTATAACACTGTCAAAATGCATTAAAGCTTCAGTTATTAAAATAAGATGAGTAGTGTCTGATATATGCTTGAATTAAAAATGTTTGGCCTATCTGTAATTTTTCACGTGAGGGATAATAAATAAAAAATAAAAGAATCAATAAAACATGAATGCAAGGAGAGCTGGTCTTGTCCTCTTGCTCCTCCCTTTGTTCCAGTTGGACACTAGACCTATGTGTGGAAAACAGTTGGACACTGGCATATGGACTTTGGCATATGGTCAACAGAAGCAGACTTTATTTTATTTATTTTGACCCAGATTTTATGAGACCACTGTCTGAAGGAATGGTAGTTCTGATACAAATTACAAGTGGACTTGAAACTGTGAGAAAAACAAATAAGAAATAAATAAATTAAAAGATATAGTGTGTTATCCTTATTGTGGCTCCCTTCAACGTGGGAGCCAGTGAATCAATACCACATGTATTCCTGCTGCACTGGATTCATATCTGCTTAATGTGGGAAGGACTTTGTGTTAACCATGTCCTTAATAAAAAAGACCTCTTGTCCCTCATACCTTATTCATTTATTATTAACAAACTTGTCAGTGTCAGATCTTATTAATGAAAACTGACAAAACTGATTGTGTTCATTTCTTGAGTCCACCCCCTCTATATTTCACTCATGACATTTTGTGTGTGAATCATTGATCTATAGATTCCACACATTGAATGTGGCTTTCAGCTGTCAAAGAGCTGTCCATTCATCAAACCCAAGGCCTGGAAAATCAATCTGTGCACACTGAACATTGCTTTGAAACTTTCTTAAAGCCCTCATAGGGGTTGAATTCATTGTCTGTTGGTCTTGCTTTTTAGCAAGAAAATAAATTATGGCCTGAGCTATTGGGTAGAATCACGCAGTGGCTATCACTGTATTGACCTGTTTCGGTTTGCATATTGTTGCTGTGAACTTGGCAGAAGCAGTTCCCACTGGTTTTTAGTGATTCACTAAGATATCACATACTATGTGTGTGTGCATGTTGGTGTGGGTGTGTGATGGGAGTTTGACAAGTTGCTAGATTCACGTTTTAACAAATCCTGAGAGGAATGCAAGCTGCCAAGTCTACTGTGTGAGTGTGTGTCTGCTGGGTGACTGCTGATTGAGAAAAAAGTAAGTTGGCACACACGGGGATTAATTATTAGACTGAATATTGAGCTACCATCATCATTTTTGTGTTGCAAAATTCAGAACATTTAGGCAAATATTAATCCTTCTCAAGTCAACTGATATGACGTCTTTCATTAGTGCTGAGATATTAAACAATAAACCAGAAAGGACTGAGGTTTGGACGAGTGACACGTTCACATTGCACTGTTTTGTACACTTAAGACTAAATAGGCTATCAATTGCAGTGTGTGGGTAGATCTAGCTCAGTTTTGTATCAAACAACATTAAACTGGAGACATAAAAAGACAGAGACAAAACAGATTTAATAATAAAGATAAAGATACAGGAAGAGGGAGAGCAGAGTCAGTTATATAAATAGATTTCTAAATACTCAACAAAATCTAATTGACGGAGTTGACCAACATCCAAGAAATCTATTTTTCTGAATGAGGTCGTTTGTCATATTGAAAATGACACTTGCGCAGAAAGGGAAGTAAAGTTTATTTCCCTTTGGAAACAAGCTGCTCAAAGCTCAATTTGCAGATTTTGTAATTATGGAGTAGTGCAACAACCTCTGTGATTTAGCCAATTCAGAAAGCTGCTTTGCATGGCGCAGAACAATGCAGTTCAATTTTAAATAAGTCCACACAGAGGTTTAGCTCTAGTTCAATGCAAAAGATTTTGTCAAGAGCTACATCTGTATCTCTAATCATGGGTGATTTACAATACTTTGTTGAAAAGAAAAGACAATTTTGTGAAGTTTTCCAGGTTCATCATTCAGTTTGTATGGCTACATTAGGCTCTCAAAACTGTGAGAAACTGAGCACATAGAGTCACACCAGAAGTATTATAAGGCATCTCAGAAATGCTCTTTGGCTGTCACCCACACTTCTGCAAGTAAGACATGACAGGACATGACATGACATGACACAACATGACCTTGACTTTGATACAGACATGATTTGATATATGCCTGTTGTGCAGAAATTTAGATATTCGGGGGTAGATCAGCTCATGAGATAAAGCATCAACCCAGAAGTAGAAAAGAAGACCAATTTATAAGACCATAAAAGAAGATATTAGTCAAGCAGGTCAATTTCATAGCATCATTAGCAAGGGTCTATTACAGTAAACATGATTTTTTTTTCTAATTACAATAAACATCTTTCCCAGCATCCTCCCACTACTACCTCCATCTGGATTTTGGGACAATCTCCAAGTGCAGTCTATAAATATTTGGATAAAATGTTTGAGAGGACAGTTCCCTATCTGAAAAACCCCATTACAGCACCACAAAAGGTCTGGGAGCTTAAGTGTCCCAAATTTCAAACCATATTTCTTTCTATTATGCTTTCATGATTTACTTAATAATTTACTTTGATGATAACTCAAATGTGATTTGTGAAGAGGCAGAGAAGCAAATAATGTCATGTTTTCCCTATCCAGTACTGTTTTGAACATTTTGCCTCAAGTGTTGCTCATTCCATCCGTATATGAAAATAAATATGTTAAATTATTACACAAATAATAAATAAAATAGAAAAACCAAGGATATGTAGATTCCTTTATTGCACAGTATGAATAACAAAGGCTCTTAAGTTCATTCCAAGATAAGCCTCCAATTCATCTGGGTAATCTTTCACTTTTATATTTATTAATATGGCACAGTATGGAGGGACATAAGAAAAAAAAAGATATCCATCTGCTGCTTTTGTGTCACATGTGTAAATAAAGATGCATAAAGAAATTCATTACATTGGATTTGTCACAGTTTGGACAGCAGATAGGAAAGATTATGGTCAGATGAGTAATTTGGAAAGAGTATGGAATAATAAATCATTAACATCCTGTAATTATACTAATCAGCTACTACCAAATAAAATTATTCATAGATATCATTCATCACCTAGAAAATGTTGTCAACTACAAATGACCTCCAGCCATTTTTGTTTGTTATGCTCACAAAGGTCTGTTGACATGCATAATATATTCTGGTACAAGATTGTTTTGGACACAGTTTGTGCAGATCTTTTCAGACATAAATCTTGTTTAATTAATGTTACTTTTTAAAATGATGACGATGATCAAGATCCCCTCATAACCATTCTCAATTTCAGATTGAGAGTCATGTACTCATTCATAAACCCTCAAAAGCAAATGGAGCAAAAATGCAAACCAAAGAAGCATTTATGGATGAAGCTGAGATGGTTAAACTCCTTATAACCCGGGTAATATAAAACTATAGTACCTCTAGGATATACTGTATGCATATGTACATATATACCTTCCATTTCTATTCATTGATGTCCATAAACAGCTTGTTTTGTGAAAAAACATTTAAGACAGGTGTAGAACTTGGGATTTATTTTATTGTGACAGCAATTCCTGACAGCAATCCTTACAGCAGGCACCATTTTACAGCAGGTGCCTGTTGTAAGATGGAAATGATTGTAATTTTTTATAACTTGAATATTTGAGGATAAATTAAATGAAATATAGCAGTGTTGTTCACAGCTGGACTGTGTTGTAAGGCTCTAATGTGAAAGTGTCACTGATTTCCTATGAGCCGATGCCAATGCTCAGGTCACCCTACGGCTCTTGTACGTCACGCGACAAAGTACTACGTGTACTCTGTGCAAATTTCTTGTGTGTGTGTGTGTGTGTGTGTGTGTGTGTGTGTGAGTGTGTATGTATGTGTGTGTGTACAGTTTCATACAGTAATCCAATCCTAATTGATGCCCTCATGCCCTCAGGATTTATGTATCTGAGTGGTTGAATGTTTTTAAAGAGAAAGAGAATGTGGTTTTTCCGGATTACTCATCCTAGTCATTTCAAGTTATGATCACAGAAGCAATCATCACAATTCTATGTCAAAACAAAAACTGTGCATGATTATGTATGTAAGCACAGCATGTATATGTATGTGTGTGAGAGAGAGAAGGACCAGTTTGTCCCAGGTAGTCATCTGCAGCAGAACATTATGATTTACTGGACATCGTGCTAACAGCAGTGTGTATTTTGTCCTTATCAGCTGAATGCATGGCTGACACAGTGTGAATGTTTCTGCCCAGACGGCTCTACCATGATGATTTAAAGCACTAGTACAGGTCATGTGGGGACGCCACCCCTTAACTAAACATATACATACATAACTTATGTAATCTGTTCTATGCAGACTTGCTATTAAGTATTGCTGATGACAGTGGAGGGAACCATATCAGATGGAAATTCCTGAAGCAAATACACAAAAAGGATTTAAAGAAAACGCCAGTGATCTAAAGGCGATCCAGACTTGGCTGGCATCATCTAGACTGGATTTAAACATCTGAATTGATCACTATTGTTATTAAATGTGCTCTATAAATACATTGACTTGACTTATTTTTCTAAAGTTGTGATTCTTGAATCTGCATTTATAATACACCTCAATATGTATTATAAAAAATGGCAACAGTGTACTAATAGGCTGTATAATGGACAAACATTGTATTATATGCTACATTCATACTAACAAATAAAAGGGATCAATTTTAAAATGTTTTTACATACAACCATACTGTGATCAGATTATGCTTTTGAGACATGATTTTCTACGTCTCAAAAGTCATCATGTAGACATGATCATGTCAACATGATAACTACGCAATGGATATTTCTGTTTTAATGCCATATGGATTAAGGTTCATACAGCTTGACCTTATCGTCAACAAGATGAAGAAGAAAAGAAAAGACAAATGTCTAACACAAACCAAAAGGAACATCAACTGAAGCAAACATCAAACACAGATGACAAAGGGCATCATCAGAATCAGAATCAGAATCAGAATCGCCTTTATTGTCATTGCATTGCATACAACAAAATGATGTTCATGTGAAATGAACTCCAAATGCACATGAACTAAAAACAAACATACGCTGAGACAAATCTCCAAATGCCACAG
Source organism: Neoniphon sammara (assembly GCA_900302535.1). NCBI lineage: Eukaryota > Metazoa > Chordata > Actinopteri > Holocentriformes > Holocentridae > Neoniphon > Neoniphon sammara. The sequence continues at coordinate 33,562 of OMKZ01022934.1, read as the reverse complement.
GGGAAAAGTTAAATTTCATATTGAGAGGCCATGTGGATCCTCTCAGATATCAGGGGAGGAAGCAACAAAGCAGATAAAGTCATTGGTTAGTCAATAATGAACCTCTAGGACCAGTGTGGTCATCACCATTAACACTCATTACCTCTCACTCTCAAATGTTTTGCTCATTTGCTCTGAAGAGTGACAGTTATTCACAACTTTATGCTTTCCACCTCTCTGTGAGTGATAGATGACGCTTTTGGTCTGTAATATAAATTGTTGTTGTGGTGCCTCCGAGTTTATAAACTAACCAGCACTGACATTAGTGAGGGCTCACAAATGAAAGATTGTGCATGTGACTATGAGAGAAGGAGAAAGAGAAGAGGCAGAGTGAGTGAAAAAATGCAAGATAGAAAGTGAAAATGACAGACAGACAGAGATAGACAGACATACAGATAGACAGATAGATAGATAGATAGATCTACAGAGAATGGTGGATGACTCTTAAATGACATGTATCTGGGGTTGTTGACAGTAATACAATGACCTTATGACACCATCTGGTTCATTGGATAGCTAGATCATTGAGCTCTGACCTCTGTGAACCAGACGGTTTAATGGCCCTGGGTGTGTTTGTGTGTTCAAGTGAGAGTTCATTTCTCACTTGTCAGCTTGCCCACACTCTGAAAACATCAACATTTAAAAAAGATAAATCATAACAATATGTCACTGCTCAAACATTGTCACTTTAACAATATCTGTGATAAATTTGTCAACAAACAAAAGCATCACTGTAGTGAGCTAATGAATTAGCCTGCCTCCTTCTAAAACTTTATTTTATTTTTGACCAGTGCCTTTTAGAAAAACTGGGTAACTTTACTTATTTATTTTAATTATACTTAGTCCTCTAGATGTGAGCAGGCCTTTAAAACCAGGCTTTGCGTAACAGCATTCCACTCTTGAACAAAAAAACAAAAGAGCTATATTTTCAGGTAGTGGAAGTGAGCACATAAGCAGATTTGCTGATGATGTCAATAATTCGGAGAGCTGCTGTTATTTAAGGTCAGAGGCACAAAAGGTCAAAACACTTTAAAACGACAATTTGATTCTATAACCATAACCCTGAAAATTCAGTTTCCCTGTCAGCAGATTAATCAGTGAAACAACACTAAATGATCACGTTAACCTATTAAGCATTACTCATAATCAGGGATGAGTTGGCATGATTGCATGACATTCTTAAAAACTAATATCCAAGAAAAATTGTTTAAAACATCAAAACTAAATGTGATTAAGACTAATTTGGCAAACTGTGAAATCCTTCCTGAAATATCTCTGCCACAAAGAGTTAATATATTGAATTACAAAGGGCTCCAGGACACCGTCAAAACAGACAAATCTACAGCATACCTGCAGCCCAGACATACCATTATAGTTGCACAAGGATGAAGATGTGAGGCTTTTGTGTGTGTAAATTGTGCTGTGTGTGCAGTGCGTTCATCCACAGGCATGACGGTGGTGGGTGGCATTGCTCAACCCAGTAGGATGTCTGGCGATGGTTCCAGGGAGAAGTGAAAGAGTGAGTGTTCGTGTCCTTTGCTTCTTTCACAACCACAAAGGAAGTATCTACTGTAGAAGCGTGTCCCATTGAACAAAAGTCTCAAAATCTTGTCATTGTTTGTCTTAAAATGTCTCCTCATATGACCTTGTTCTTGAAAAGAGAGCAGACAGCAGCAGCCCTTTATCAATCTTAAGATGCAGTGCGATGACTTTGATTCTCTCAGGAAAAGTTTGATACTGATTTCCTAACACAAAAAACTTTCTTTTGTTACCTGTTTTGGATGGTTTTAATGGTATAACGTTTCCTTCTAATTGTGCTTTCCACTTAATACCAATATTTTAGTCTTTAAGGAACAAATATCCAGGGTTGGAACCTCAGTGTGCAGTAAACGGAGATTTTGGCTAGTTTGGCTAGCACACATTAAAATCTGGTTATATGTGTTATGCTTTAATCATTTGAAGTAGGACGTATACTGGAATCCTAAATATTTGATTTTGTTGACAACCACAGTTTCGCCAAAAGGCACTGATCAGTTTTCATTTGGGTAATACCATAAAACTGAGAAATGCAGTTCTCATTTCACAGGACCTTTAAGAAATATTGTGTGCATACACAATTTGTGTCCATTGAGCACACTTGTGTTCCCTGTGTGTGGTAAAGCCAGTGGAAACATAGCACAGCTTTCTTACCTCCTATAAACTACAACTATTCATTTGTGCACTCTACTTTCATTTTTTATAGAGAATGAGTGATGGTGAAGGCACTATCAGTTCCACACAAAGCAGAAAATGAAAATTTATCAGTCAGTCATGTTCCAGTCTATGTCACACTATCCATCTTTTCCAGGTCATTCATTGTGAAGCTGTACACACCCATTTTTTTTCCATATAACTTGACAAGGTCATACTGGACAATTGTACATTTGTTTCAGTTTTATCAAAGCTGTTAGGCAGGTAGAAAAGATGCCATTTTGTTTCTGCTACAAGCAAAAATAACAGTTGGTGTTGTTGTTCAGCATCTAGAAATTCTGAATGAGGTCAACACGAGACAGGGTTCCTTTTATAGGAAAATTTTAATAGTTATTCAATGTTCTACATTTTACAGTAAATATTATACAATTACAAACTTGGCTTAGTTATAGTACTAAGATCACTAACTGATCTTCAAAAGAAAAAAAAAAGAAAAAAAAGAAAAAAAACCCTCAACAACAAAAAAAGAACATTAAAAAAATTAAAAACAGATTTACACTTCATATCACAAGCCTGACGCGGGTCCTTCACTCTGGACCAAATAGCTAACATACAATTCACTTCTCTCAATGTTGAAAAGACGTTGGGCTTCAGTTTGAAACACAACCGTACGGTAACAGATATACCATAGCATGTGCAAACTGGGTACCAAACTAAAACTTCCAAAGATGGGGCTGTTCCTAATACTCGACCCGGGGGATACAAGTACTCTTTTTTTTTTTTTTTTTTTTTGGAAGACAAGGAATTTCCACTTTTTGCATCACATTTAGTGTCAAATTAGACTAAGAAGAGAGAAATCTCTGACAAGTTGAAATTAAAAAGCTGCAGCAGAACATCAAAGACATTTAAGAGCCTACTATTCACCTTGATAGTAGTGTTTTAATTTATATTCATGAATTAAAAAAAAACTGCTAAGACTTAACGACTGCAAGGCAAAAAGAAGAGAGAGGGGGAGGAGGGGAGATGGAGGGAGAGGGAGTGAGAAGGTGATGTGAATGTATCTGGTCGCATCTTCACTTTCAGAAGTGAAGAGCCACAAGATAATGATAATAATATTAACAAAAAAAATAATAATGAAAAAAGTTAAACAAAAACCGAGAACTCAATAATCCTTATTAAGTCACCACCTTTCAACATTTGGAAATGTTGCCAAAGATGGAATGATGGATAAAGACTGAAGGAAAGAAATGTTGAAAGATCATGATTAAGACAACTTTGCATTTCTCTACAAACATATCAGTGTTCAATTGTCTGCATCTTTCCTGTAAGTGCAAATTGAAAGAAAAAAAGAGGAAAGGAATGGAGTGAAGAGGGGAAGTAAGTTTCACCACCCCGCGTTAATGTGAAAAGCAAACTACTCTGCGGGACCGGTTTACTTGAACTACTGTGGTTGGAATCCAAAATGAACTGCGGGTCGGACTCCAGTGGGTCCCCACATGAAGAGCAGAAATACAGTTTTATAAGCATTGGTCCCCAGCCCATAAAGGAAAAGAAAAATGATAAAAAATCTCTCATTTAAATAACTTACTTTAAATGAACTCCTCCCAAGGGAAATTTTGAACTGCCACATGAACTTCATGCCAGATATCAAGCAAAATTTGTTCTTAAATGTTCATGGTCTAATTTACATTACTGACAATGCCCTGACAAAAGTTAAATTTTTGTAAAGGGCAAGCCCAAAAATTATTATTGGGCAACCTAAGCTTCTCAGTGTTCAAAATGTGATATCCTTTAATATCTGAGGAGTGATTCTGAACTAACTTTTATAGACTTGAGGAGCGATATTTTCCTTGAGGCAACAATAAATGCTCAATATACAATA